>CAUYRH010071274.1:0-35610 GCA_963574655.1 Perodicticus potto | reverse complement strand
CCTTTGTTAGGTATATACCTAGGTATTTCATTTTCTTTGAAGCTATGGTGAAGGGAGTTGTGTCCTTAATTAGCCTCTCATCTTGACTGTTATTGCCATGTACAAAGGCTACTGACTTGTGGATATTGATTTTATATCCTGAGACATTACTGTGTTTTCTGATGACTTCCAGGAGTCTTGTGGTTGAGTCTTTGGGGTTCTCTAAGTATAAGACCATGTTGTCAGCAAAGAGGGAGAGTTTGACCTCCTCTGCTCCCTCTTGGATACCCTTTATTTCCTTTTCTTGCCTAATTGTATTGGCTAACACTTCAAGCACTACGTTGAATAGTAATGCTGACAGAGGACAAACTTTTCCGAAGAGGAAAAGCTTTCAGTTTTACTCCACTCAGAAAAATATTATCTGTGGGTTTGTTGTAGATAACTTCGATCAGTTTCAGAAATGTGCCACATATGCCTATATGCTTCAGTGTTCTAATTAGAAAAGGATGCTGGATTTTATTGAATACTTTTTCTGCATCTATTGAGAGGATCATATGATCTTTGCTTTTGTTTCTGTTAATATGGTGGATAACGTTTATGGACTGGTGTATGTTAAACCAGCCTTGCATCCCTGGGATGAAACCTACTTGATCATGATGTATGACTTTTTTAATGATAAGCTGTAATCTATTGGCTAGGATTTTCTTGAGAATTTTTGCATCTACATTCATGAGTGAAATTGGTCTGAAATTCTCCTTTTTAGTTGGGTCTTTTCCTGGTTTTGGTATCAGGGTGTTGCTTGCTTCTTAGAATGTGTTGGGGAAGATTCCTTCCTCCTCAATTTTTTGTAATAATTTCTGCAGTATGGGAATAAGCTCTTCCTTGAAGGATTGATAGAATTCTGGCGTGAAGCCATCTGGACCAGGGCATTTTTTTGATTGGAAGATTTTTTTATTGTTTCTGTAATCTCAGTGCTTGAAATTGGTCTGTTCAGGAACTCTATTTCTTCCTGGCTGAGTCTAGGGAGAAAGTGTGGTTCCAAATATTGATCCATTTCCTTCACATTGTAAAATTTCTGGGCACAGAGTTTCTGGTAGTATTCAGAGATGATCTCTTGTATCTCTGTGGAATCAGATGTTATTTCCCCCTTATCATTTCTGATTGAGGATACTAGAGATTTTACTTTTCTATTTCTAATTAGTCTGGCCAAAGGTTCATCTATTTTATTTAGTTTTTCAAAAAACCAACTCCTTGTTTCATTAATTTTCTGAATGATTCTTTTGTTTTCAATTTCATTGGTCTCTGATTTAATTTTGGATATTTCTTTTCTTCTTCTGGGTTTAGGCTTAGATTGTTCTTCTTTTTCCAATTCCATAAGATGGCTTGTGAGTTTGTTGATGTACTCTCTTTCTGTTTTTCAAATGTAGGCATCTAAAGTGATAAATTTTCCTCTTAGAACTGCTTTTGCAGTATCCCACAGGTTTTGGTAGCTTGTGTCTTCATTATTGTTATGCTCAAGGAAGTTAATGATTTCCTGTTTTATTTATTCCTGCACCCAACTGTCATTCAACATAAGGTTATTTAATTTCCTTGCCTTTGTGTAGGGTTGAATGTTTTTGTTGGAGTTGTGTTGCACGTTTAGTGCCTTGTGGTCTGAGAAGACACAAGGTAAAATTTCAATTCTTTTGATTCTATTGAGGTTTGTTTTGTGTCCTAGTAAATGATCAATTTTGGAGAATGTTCCATGGGCCGATGAGCAGAATGTGTATTCTTTATCTGTGGGATGGAGTGTTATATATGCGTCTATCAAGCACAGTTGTTCTAGGGTCTCATTTAAATTCCTTATATCCTTGTTTAATTTCTGTTTAGAGAATCTGTCCAACTCTGTAATAGGAGTATTAAAGTCCCCTGTTGTTATGGTATTATAAGCTATCATATTGCTCAGACTGAGTAAGGTCTGTTTCAAGAATCTAGGAGCATTTAAATTGGATGCATAAATATTTAGAATTGAAACTTCTTGTTGCATTTTCTTTTTGACCAACATAAAGTGACCATCTTTGTCTTTTTTGACTTTAGTTGCTTTAAATCCACATGTATCTGAAAATTAGATTGCAACTCCTCTTTTCTTCTGAATTCTGTTTGCCTGAAAAAATGTCTTCCAACCCTTAACTAGGAGTTTTTATTTGTCTTTTGAAACTAGGTGTGTTTCCTGCAGACAACAAATGGATGGCTTGTGTTTTTTAATCTAGTCAGCCAATCTATGCCTTTTTAGTGGGTAATTTAAGCCATTAACATTGATAAGCATGGTAGTGTTCTATTCATCTTATTTTGTGAGAGTCCATTGCTAAGTTTTATCTTTTGCTAAGTTTTATCTTTTGCATCAGTGTGGAAGTTAGGCTCTGTCCTTTAATGTCTGAGTTCTTATTTTGCTGTTGATCAATTGTGGTGGTCTGTGTGTAGAAAAAGTTGTAGTATTTCCTGTAGAGCTGGTCTTGTTTTGTCAAATTTCCTTAATGTTTGTATATCACTAACTGATTTGATTTCTCCATCAATTTTAAACTTAGCTTCACAGAATATAGAATTCTGGGCTGGAGATTGTTCTGTTTAAGTAGGTTAAAGGTAGATGACCATTGTCTTCTTGCTTGGAAAGTTTCATTAGAGAAGTCTGCAGTCACCATGATAGATTTGCCCCTGTAGGTCAACTGGTGCTTCCTCCTGGCAGTTTGAAGAATCTTTTCTTTTGTCTTCACTTTGACAGTTTCATCACAATGTGTTTTGGGGAAGCTCGGTTAGAGTTGAGGCGACCTGGGGTCTGATATGCCTCTGAAAGGAGAGTGTCAGAATCTTTAGTGATATTTGGGAAATTTTCATTTATAATATTCTCTAGTATGGCTTCCATTCCCCTGGGACATTCTTCTTCCCCCTCTGGGATACCTATAACTCGTATGTTTGAATGCTTCATAGAGCCCCATAATTCTGTCAGCAAACGTTCTGCTTTCTCTCTCTTCTTTTCTGCCTCTTTAACTATCTGAGTGATCTCAAGAGTTTTGTCCTCTACCTTGGAGATTCTTTCTTCTGCATGGTCTAATCTGTTGTTGATACTTTCTCCTGCATCTTTAAGTTCCCTTATTGGCTGCTTCATTTCTCTCAGCTCTGCTATATCCTGTTGATATTCTTCATAACGTTCATCTTTTAATTGATTCGGTTTTTGGATTTCCTTTTCTACTTTATCAGCAGTTTCTTTCATTTCCTTGATTGTTTTCATCATCTGTATTCTAAATTCCCTTTCTGTCATTTTTATCATTTCCTTATAGGTAGAATTCTCTGCAGTAGCTACCTCACAGTCCCTTGGGGGGGTTGCTCTGGACTGTTTTTTCATGATGCCAGGAGTTTTCTGCTGATTTTTCCTCATGAGTTATTTCTTTTATCTGTTTCCTTGCCCTACTTTTTTTTTTCTTTCTTTCTTTCTTTTTTTTTTTTTTTGTGACAGAGCCTCAATCTGTTACCCTGGATAGAGTACTGTGGCATCATAGCTCACAGCAACCACCAATTCCTGGGCTCAAGTGAGTCTCCTGCCTCTGCCTCCCAAGTAGCTTGGACTACAGGCACCTGCCACAATGCCCAGCCATTTTTTGGTTGCAGTCATCATTGTTGTTTGGCGGGCCCGGGCTGGATTCGAACCTGCCAGCTCAGGTGTATGTGGCTGGCGCCTTAGCCTGTTAAGCCACAGGTGCTGAGCCCCTTGCCCTAATTTTCCTTTCACTTCCTTGTGCTCTTTAAGTGGCCATGCCTCTGGACTAGGGTTTCAATGAGTTCTTTTGGTACAGGACAAGAAGGATGAGAAGATTGAAGAGCAAGAAGGGAAAAAAGAAAGAAAGATGAAAAAAGAAAGAAAGAAAAGAAAAGAAAAAGGAGAAAGAGGGGGTGGGTAGAAGCAACTATTGACAAAAAGAAGCAAGGCACAGAAAGAGGGAAACAGGAGCAATATAGGTGTATGGCAGGGAACTTTGACTCTACCTTCAGAACCCCCAACCTCTGGGGGTGCCTGGTTTGGTGGTTAGGTCAGCAGCTCTTTGCCAGCCTGTTTGGACACAGTATCCCACCTCCATCAAGTAGAGAGGAAAGACCAAAATGTAATAAATCAAACTAAAACAAGCAAACCAAAAACTTTGTGGAACAAAATTGGAGAAAAAAAAAATTAATAGGGGTAGAAACACCAGCAAAAATGAAGTTCTAATTGTTGAAAAAGGCAACAATGGAAAATTATACTTAAACTAGAAAAATGAAAAAATAAAAGGAAGAAAAGAGAAAAGAAAAATCTTTCAGGAAAATGTTGAAATTAAAAACAAAACAATGATAACAAAAACAAACAAACAAAAAGAAAACACACAAAGTAAAACAAAACCAAAACAAAGCAGTATGTATGTCTTGCTGAATGTTTTCTGGGCAAGAGGTGATCTTCTGGGGTGTGATATGTTAATCACAATGTTGATATGGCTGTACAAAATGGAGACTGGAGGCCTCTAATGGTTTCTCACACTCCACAGGGTGGAGAGCCTAAATCCTCCTCAGCCTGCTTAGAAGGCACATTAAATTGCTAACTTGGGCTAAGCAAAAGCTTTCCCAGGAAAGCACTTGTTCCTGGGATCACCCCTTAAGTGGCTATCCACTTTTCCAGTGTGACAAAACCGGTCTCACCCTATGCCCCTGAGGGCTAGGCAAGGCGTCTCAGTCCCCACCTTTAGGCTGCTCAGTCACTAGATTACTCACTCCTGCCTGATGCTTGTTCTGCACCCTTGAGGGTGGAGCTTGCCAGGGCAGTTCTCCAGCAATGGCTCTACACAGCCCACAACCAAATACTGGTAGCTCCGTCTGTCTTGGTAGCTCAGTCTGGGGCCCTAGACAACACTCAAAGACCTCCGCACTCTTGCCCAAGTTCTCCCAAGGTAGTTCAACAGAATGCCAAGTCCAAAAAAAAAAAAAAAAAAACCACAAACAGCTCACAAGTAAGGCCTTTCCAGTTTGCAATCTCACTGCTGCTGTACCTACTGCTGCTGGCAGGATTAGACCAAATGAACACATGCAACCACTTGCCAGATCTCCACTGATGGTGCCTTCCTCAGGGGGTCCAGAAGTATCACACTGTCTCCCTGTGTCCCCAAAGGGATGTTTCTGGGCAGATCCCACCAGTCAGAGATGCCTGAAGTCTTCTCTCCCCAGTCTCACCATGCTCAGTTGCAAGGAAGCTGTTACTCAGCTGCCATCTTGCTCCTTCTCGGTGATTACCTTCTTAATCTTGTCTTTGACCTAGCTATCATTCAGCAAAAGGTTATTTAGTTTCCATGACTTTGTTTGAGTATGAAGATTCCTGTTGTTGTTGAGTTAAACTTTTATTCCCTGATGGTCTAAGGAGATACCAGGAGTAATTTCAATTCTTTTAAATTTGCTAAAGTTAGCCTTGTGTCCTAAGATATGAACAATTTTGGAGGATGTTCCATGGGCTGATAAGAAGAATATGTATTCAGTTTTAGTATGATGAAATGTTCTGTAGATGGCTGATAAGTCAATTTGTTCTAGAGTAAAGATTAAGTCCATTATTTCTTCATTTAGTTTCTTCTTGGAGTATCTATTCAAAACTGCCAGAAGGGTATTAAAATCTCCAACTATTGTAGCGCTGGAAGATGTCAAATTGTTCATATCTGTTAGCATTTGCATTATAAATCGAGAAGCATTCTGGTAGGGTATATATATGTTAATTATAAAAATCTCTTCATGTTGTTTTCCTTGACAAATATTTAGTGTCCATCCTTATCTTTCCTTATCTTTGTTGATTTAAAATCAATTGTATCTGGAAATAAAATTGCAACCCCTGCTTTTTGCTGATTTCCATTTGTCTGTAATATAGATGTCCATCCCTTCACCCAGATTTTTTTTTTATTCTTTAAGGTAAGATGAGACTCTTGTATGCAATAGATATGATGCCTGAATTTTTGTATCCAGTCATCTCACCTGTGCCTCTTTAGAGGACAATTTAAGCCATTCATGTTAATTGAGAGAATTGATATGCATGATAGTCTTTGGGATATCATGGTTTTCAAATGTCCTGTGGATATTGTTAATCCTTTCACCCCTGTGAAAGTTAGGCTTTGTTCAAAATTTTCTGGGTGAGTTTGCTTTGGTGGTAGGCTATTGTGCTTATCATTATGGAGCACAGGTCTGAGAATACCTTGGAGAGCTGTTTTTGTTATGGCAAATTTCTTCAACAAGTGTATGTTGATAAAGTATTAGATTTTTCCATCTCAAATAAAAGTCAATTTATCTGGGTAGAGGATCCTGGGATGAAAGTTGTTTTATTTAAGGAGACTGAAGGTCTATGATCATCCTCTCTGGCTTGAAAGTTTTCAGGTGAGAGATCTGAAGTCATTCTAATGTTCCTCCCTTTGTAGGTAATACTTTTCTTACATCTGACTGCTTTCAGAATTTTCTCTTTAATATTAATTTTGGAAAAGTTAATTGCAATTTGTCTGGGAGATACTTTATTTGGTTTGAGTCTTAATGGGTTTCTGAAACTATCTACTATCTTAGTTCTGTATCTCTTGCAATGTTTGGGAAATTCTCCTCCATAATCTCTTGGAGTAGAGTATCTGTACCTTTAGGATCATCCTCTTCCCCTTGAGGAAATCCTTTAAGATGAATGTTTGATCTTTTGGAGTGGTCCCATAACTCTCTCAGGGAATGATCAGCTTTTGCTCTCCATCTCTTTGCCTCTTTGAGCATTTGGGAGAGTCTGAAAGCTTTGTCTTCAGTTTCAGAGATCCTTTCTTCTGCCTGGTCAACTCTATTACTGAGGGATTCTACTGTATTTCAAAGCTCCTTGAATAGTTTTTTCTTTTCCTTGAGCTCTGCTATCTCTTTTCTCTTTGTGTCTATATCCTTGGTGATTTTGTCTTTGAATTCATTGGTTTCTTGCAATAAATTTTGCACAACTCTTTGCATTTCTATTTCCATCGTTTCCTCTATTATATTTATCCTATTTGCCATCCATATTCTGAATTCTATTTCTGACATTTCAGTCATTTGTTTATGAATGGCATCTTCTGACATATCTCCTTTGTCATTTCTTGGGGGAATTGATCTACTCTGATTATTTATGTTGTCAGAGTTCTTCCGCTTGTTCTGCCCGTTGACTATTTTCCACTGTTTGGCTAGTAAAACTGTAGGGTGAGGTTGGATTAAGAGATCTAGGGATTGTAGTTAACCAGCCCTTTACCAAAGAGCTATGACTGGTGATTGTGACTTTCCTCCTACAGCTTTACAAAGGTCCCTTTCAGACCTGCAGCCAGAAACTCTGAGGACCTGATTATTGTGATAGGGCTAGATGGCTCTGTGTTGTGTGTACAACTCTGTAATAAGTTGTGCATTTATGCTGAAATCTCATCTGGGGAGAAATACAAGCAACTGAGACACCCCATCCCCCACCAGCAAAAAATGGAAGAGGAAAATTATTCCCTTCCAGTACAACCCAGTGAGGGCTCAACTTTGGATGTTCCTGGGGTGGCCAACCCAGGTCAAGAGCTCCAAACTAATTGCCTCAGGAAAAACAAACACTGCTCAACTGGGAGAGTCCAAGAGGTCTCCAGCTACCTGCCAGCAGGGATCCACAGGCATCTCCTTCCTGAAAACCCGAGAGGCTGGACTGGGGCTCTCTCTAGTGCTCAATGGAGTCAGGAAGGCCCTCCCAGCCAAAGACTCAGTCCAGGGGTGTCAGCACATCCTTCCCCACCTTACACCACAGCCATGCCCTGCCACCAGTAATCCTGTGGGGATGTGACTCTGCTCCTTCCAGTGAGCAAAGGTGGCAGGGAAATGCACCTGCCATAGTCAAAGGAAAGTCAGTTTGTCCTCCCCCACCTTACTCTGCCACTGGCAGGAAATGTCCAGGGGCTGAAGCCCAAATCCTTCTGGTGCTTGCTGGAATCTGGGGAATGTTTCACCAGAGTATGTCCCATCGTGTGAGCCGTGTCTGCCGATGGGTACCATAGTAGTATTATTTCTCTCCCACAGAGTCTGCATCTCTGCCCCCACCATTCTCTGCCTCTGGTATCCCTGTGTGTTTTAGGCCCAGCTCCCTCTGGTTGTCTTCAGAATTGGGAAAGTGTTTCTCCAAAATCTGACCTGGGACTTAAGTCCCACCAACTCTCAGTACTGTCCCCATGCCAGCTTCTTCTTTTCCCTCTTTACTCTCTCTTCTTGTATCCCACAACTCCACGTGAGTCACTGTTTCAGGGTAGTTGTGCAACCACCCACACAATGTCCCGACCTCTTACAGAATTGCCATACAATCTAGGCTCTGTAGATAACAAGTATTCAGACTGCCAGGTGAGGGAAGAAGGGTGGGCTGGGAGTTCATAATTTCAGGGAAAATATTTGTTCAATTTTATGCTGGGCAAGAGAATGACTTGTCTCACAAGTGGGACCTCTCTGGGGAAGGAGTTACAGTGTTTAGTGGCTCTCTCACTTGGGGTAAATTAAGTAGGTCTTATGAATACTGCTCACTTGTAGAGAGCAGACAGTGAGCCACTCTCTTGGTGTAAGGGTCTCCTGTTCTCTTGGCAATGGGGTTTGTACCTGGAGTTTGTTTCCTTGGAGTTGTAGCTTGCCTCAGCAGGGATGATGTACACTCAACAATCTTTCTTAGCTCAGCTCCTGACCTTCAGCTTCATTGTGTTCAGTCTGTCCATTATCTCTCCCTCTGGATGGGAGACTTTGTCAAAAGCTGACTCCAGTCAGCCATCTTGAAATTTACATCAACAGATCATCTTTTAAAGATAACTGACACTCTTTTCACAACTTTTCCAACATGTTTTATGTTCTGGAGCTATCTTTTATCTGATGTTGGGCTCCTTGTTTTCTCTAGAATTTTGAGAACTTCCCTTTCAATGAGCACAAACAACATTGATTTCTATCTTTCTACCAATATGAAAAATCTCTCTCCTTGAAAATGTGTAAATTATCTGTATCATTGCTATATTAAAGAGGCTTTGCTTATGAATATGTTTGGAATTCTGAATTTTCTTAACTGAGATTGTGCCTTCACCTTTTCCAGATGAACTTCTAATATGTCATAGTACCTCTAACTATATATCTATAATGCCATAGTGGTATTGAAGAATTAATTGGTGGTTTTCTGTTTATGTATTTATCTAACATACATTGGTGTTTATAAACTTTTGTAAAGTGTAACAATTTCACAGAAAATTTTAATATGGACCTCAATGTTTGAAAATGTAAATTCCTTATAGACACTAATTTTTAGTGGTTGAAGGGGAAAACAATTTTTTTGTGTGTGCTCTCAAATATTCTTACTGAGTTCTATTTTTCTGAGTAGAACAATTAGAAATGAATCCTTTCAATTTTATAGCTTCTGTGTTTCTATCTTTAAAATGGGCTCTACCAGCACACTTCCTTAACACAGGTTTTCTAAGGGTGTTCAGTGAAGCTGTGCATATTTCCAGTGAGCCTAGATATAGTAACAAATGAGCATATATTTTTTAGTTAGCATAAATCATATACTTAAATTTTATTCTGCCCATCTTCTTTTGCTTTATGTCCACATGTGTGAGTTGGGTGAAACACATAACATGGACTGTTCATTAAGGAAAGAAAACTGCAGCCCCTAAATCATGAATTTATGCCATTTTTAACTGTTTTTAACAAGCACAAAATGGTTCATGGGAATTATGCAAGTATAGATCATTTTAATTTGAATCATTGTGGAATCAAAAAAGACTCAGTTCTTTAATTTTGTGCCTTCAAGTCAGCTACTTTGATTAAAAAATAATAAGGCATGAGAGCCTCAGGGTCCTCACAGGTTCCTGGTGATATCGTGGCTCCCTGATCTTCTTTGCTAATTCTTCTCATTAATATTAATAAAAGGATGATAGGCCATCGCCAAGCATGATATGAAAAGCAGACAATTAACTGCTTGTAGTATTTTTATGCTTATTTTGCACAATGAAAATAATGCCTGGGGACTGACTATCAGCTAATCAATAATATCAACTATATTGAGAATGAGTACCTTCAGTTTATTTTTTATACATCTCCTCTAAATTTGAGAAACAAGAAAATCCAGTAAATATTTTTGAAATTAAAAAAGATGAGAAAGAAAGTATTTTATTTTAACTGGGACTCCTCTACTTGAGGAGATAAAATACTATATATATACACACACACACACTCGTATGTACTTCAGGCTGTTTAGTCAGTTTAATTAGTAAATTCTAGGTGTTTTGCCTTTATTTGTAGAACATAACAATTAGAAGATAGTGCACATTGTATGTTGGATAAACTATTTGAGGGATTCCAAGTCAACCCTTTTAATTTATTTGATACATCAACCAGTTTTATTGTTTTTTATTTTCATATACAGGATCTTGCTCTGTTGCCCAGGCTGAAATATACTGGCACTATCACAGATGACTGCATATTTGAACTCTTGGTCTCAAGTGATCCTCTTGCTTTTTCCTCCCAAAGCACTGGATTTACAGATGTGAGCCATTGTGCCTGGCCCAATATTACTAATTTATAAAAATATTTTTATTTGATATCTAATATTTTAAGGCCAAATTCACTGTGTGTGAGGCGAATTTTAGAATTTCTATCCAGGTTAAAAAATATTAGTAGATTTAGAGGCTAGAGGTACTACTTCTTAAGGGAGAAAGGAGAATACTCTGGATTTTTATATTCCTGTCTCACTTGTGAAAATTACATAAGGTCTGCTATAACTTTATCATTAAAAAGTCTGTGCTGGATATATGAACTGATAGGTTTACTCAGCCCTTGAACTTGATGTGGCAATATCAATTCCCTCTGACATCCTCTTTGTTATCAGGACATTGGTTCTTGTGCATTACGTCATAAGGCCAATTACAAGTGCTTAATAAATTTGACAACTATATATATCTGCATAGAATACATTGTTTAGAAGAAAGTAAGTTGAATAAATGATTTTCATGAAAATGATATTTTCTTTCTTTCTTTCTTTCTTTCTTTCTTTTTTTTTTTTTTTTTTGTGCAGTTTTTGGCCAGGGCTGGGTTTGAACCCACCACCTCCAGCATATGGGGCCAGCACCCTACTCCTTGAGCCACAGGTGCCGCCCATGAAAATGATATTTTCTAACAAATCTATTTTAAAAATAATTTATGCACTTTAAAACAAAATGGTCAACATAATAAATGTGCACAGACAACAGAGTTTGTATCAATATCATGATACACAAAATAATTTGACCCAAAATTATGAATAGAAATTAATGAATCATGAAATAAAAATTTTAATCCAGCAAAATAAATATTATCGTATGGAATCTCTCCAAGTCAGTCATATGTCAGTGAAGGTAACCACTTTTAAGTAAAAGAATAGTTCATAAATGAATAGAAGTCTATGTAAGTTGTGGACAAATTACAAAATTTAAAAGTGCATGAATTCAGTATAAGAACTTGCAACAGAGACTTTCTCATCATTTTTATACATTTCATCAATTCATAACCAAATAGAACTTCAGAATGTGGAATAATGTGATGTGCTAAGAAAGGCTATTTGCATGGTTTGGGGACTAGGGAAAATACAAGATTCTTCCATTGTCAAAAGGGCTTAGATTAAGAAATCGTGTATTGCTTATCTTTTATTTTAAAGCTCTGTATTTCCAACAGTTTAACATCAGGTGCTTCATGGCATTGAAGATTTAAAGCTCTGACTTACTCACAGTGTCTTAGAGATAAATGCTTATGGATCAGAAATTGTATTTAAGGTCCTTTATATAAACATAACTTTATTAATACATTAGGCCACTCATCACCATGAAAAATGGTAAAATATAGAAAATATAGAAAAGTGGTAGGTGCATCACTAGCAATGTGACAATTTTTTTGACTCATCCTTTTTCTATGACAGGTTATTTATTGCTAATTATTCACTTATTATTTGTATTTATGCATTTTTCGTAAACATTTAGACACTTTAAAACTAAATATAATGCCCTCAGACACTCACACACACACTTGAAAATGTAAAATCCTATCTTCTAAAGCAGCAGCAGGTGGTTCCTGAGAAGTGGTTCTCAGCGTCATTAGAAGATGCATTTTGCTCCAAAGTTTATAAGACCTAATATAGTATGTAAGTTTTCAGAAACTGAGATAATAAAGGAAGCACTTACATTGCATACATTTCATTTTTTGCAAAATATAATTTAAAACTAGTTATTAGAAAAAAATTTTTCTCCCAGAAACTAAATATAACTAATTGACTAATTTTAGATTTTCTACTATTTCTCAAAATGAATCTATAGACAATGCTGAAACCACATTGCCCTTGTCATATATTCAAATAATTTTAAAGCTTAAAGTAATGTTGTAGCCAGTCTACATCAACCTAATATTTTATAAGCAGTTGAACTGAGTCTATGAAAAATAGGTACTTTTTTCCCAAGAACATTCATCTAGTTAACAGTAGCAGCCTACCTGGAAACCACTAGGCTCAAATGTCCAATATACTTCACTTTTTTCCTCACTTATTTGTTTTTGAAACTTGACAATGTGGCTCAGACTCTCCTCCTGTTCTTTCTTATTCAGGTCATCTTAAGGTTCTGGCAAATACATTTCTGCAGGTCCTTTGATAAAATTGTTTCTCTTATTAGATTATGACATAACTTTCCTGTTCCTCTGGCTAAATAGTCACGACTCATCTTCCCTCTTAGGCTAATTTTTTTCTTTTAATTTTTAATTCTAAATTTTGCCTCTTTCCTGTATTTTTTAACTGCAGGAAAACACAGTGTTTTCCACCTCCTAGATAGCCCACCTGATCAGACACAGATTTTTCTATTTACCACCATCATTACCTTGGTCTTATCCAAAAAGGTGAAAGTCTTCCTCGCAAACCTATATGGAGACCATATATGGAATGATTTAATGTCGTTTGAGGTAAAATATTAGCATATATCTTAGACATACAAGAACTCAAAATGGATTGTATTTGACTTTCTGTACATGTATCTCTGCTTCATTTTGCCAAAAGGGGACCATGAAAATTGGCCATTCAACATTTAGTAACTGTTGTGATGTATTTATTATGTTTAAGGCTATCTACCATGAAGAATAAAATTAGGAAGGAATATCCTACATTATCAAATAGAAAATAACTATACCAAGGTTAATATTTTGATATATACCATGAAAAAAATAGCACCTAACTTTATGTCAGCACAGAGGAGGGGCCCATTACTTCTGCCGAAAGCAAACAAGATAATTTCAGGTTGTACATTTCTTCAGATTACTATTTTCATTGATTAAAATGTCAATCACACAAGACTAAGCTGAACTTAAATTTCCTCCACTTTCCTAATAAAAGTCACTTTAAATGATCTTTTTCTTATAAAACACTCAGATCATTGCCTAATGATGCTGCCAGACATTTTGTTTATTGTCTTATATTCTCTTTAGATTTTTTATATTAGTGTTATCTGATAATGTCTGTAGGTACTTCACGTGCAGAATGTAATTCCAAGATGGACTGAATGTTATCCTCCTAGGTAATATGTAGAGGCCAGCCTAGACTACAGGTGCCCCATCTAGGAGGGCAAGATAATATACTTTCACTCTTTTTTTTAAACTCCCTTAAATAAAAATCCTATGACAATGACAATGACAATTTGTCCAACTGATTGGACAAATGCTGCAGTCTACTTTCATTCTTTCTCAAATGCAGCACCAAACAATATCTAGCTAATGTCCATATTGCTTTAGCTTTTGCCATAATAGGAATGTGCTTTAATTATCTTAATAAACTTGTCTCTCAAATTAAGACATAAGCAAGGAATTGCCTTGATATAACAGCTTCTGCAGGGACCATCTTATAAAACAGTTTTTGTTGATCTGTTTAACCTATTTTTAGATATTTGAAATGAGTTTCTTTTTTTATTTATAAAAATAAGACAGACACAAAAAAAAATTTAAACAAGGGTACTTCAAGCTGGTGGTTTACAAATGTGTGTTCCATTCCTTTCCCACAGATTCAGCCTTCAAAACAAGTCCTTAGTGAGCATCACTGAGACACAGAGAGAGCCCAGGGGCAGTCAACCCTACCTCCCACCAAGGACAGATGAAGGTGGTCATTCGGCCTACAGAAACTTTCTGAAAGTTTCTTCTTACACATACACTAAAAAGAGTATTGTGGACAAAGTTTAATTTCTCAAATTCAGAGGAGACAGAAATTCTACTGCACTGATATATTCAAGTTAAGTCTGGGTCTTGGCAGATTCTTCTATTAAATACAATAGGCTGCTTGGAAGGGGAAACTGTGTACTTTTGGTTACCTATAGGTTTCATCATGACATCTCAAGGGTGTCAAGAAGGTATTAATAAGAAAATGGAATTGTTAAAAAAAAAAAAGGTAAAGGGCAAAACTTTAAATTTTACCAGGCTCCTACTACCACTCTAGTTTAACACTATCTACTTCATAAAGTATTCTGTATATAAAGCAAAAGAAAAAAAGAAAAGAAAAAGAAAAAGTTTAATTCAATTATGACTTAATGAATTAACTTTTTAGCATGGTAGTGATAGTGGTGATATGAGATGTTCGAAAAATTAAGGGTCACTAATTAAAAACTGGTATAAATGCCTATCTTTTAGGAAAATGATCTGTTTTAAAGTTAATGCCTTATGCCTACTACCTTCATTATCATTTGCTTGTAAAGGTCTTTTTAAATGTTGCTTACGGTGATGATTTCTTAAGCATTAGAGTTTTACTACACAGATAGCCTTCCTAGGATATCAACATCTTCAAGCTGATCCTGACATAATACAGGTGAAAACATTATACCTTTGACATCCATGAATGAAAGGCTACAAGTGACTACATGGTAAATTCATATTCAAGTTTGGCAGTGTCAAGTATTAAAATGGCATGGTGAAAAATATTCTGCATTTTATGTATATATTCTGATACAATTGTGGCTGGATTCCTCAGTTCTTTTCCACTTTGAGTCTGCCCTTGTTTAGGAGAAAAGAGCTATTGGAAAGGGGAAAACACAATTTTGAAACATTGAAATTCTCTCCCTTGACCCACATATTTCCCCATAAAACTTTATTTTTTATTTCTCTCTTAAAGATAAACTATCGTCTTCTCAGAAAGTGTCCTTTCTGCTTCCTCATCTCCCATTCACCTGTACCATTGCAATAGCCTACTCTCCCCACCACACCAAGTAATCTCTTCTTTCTAGGACCACTAGGTACCTCCTAGGACATCAAGAGGTAGGGATGCTCATACACTGTTGGTGGGACTGCAAACTAGAACAATCCCTATGAAGATTAGTGTGGAGATAACTCAAAGAGCTACCATTTGATCCAGAACCATCACTACTGAGTATTTACCCAAAGGATAAAAAGACATTCTTTAAAAAAGACACCTGTTCAAATGTTTAGAGCAGTACAGTTCCCAATAGCAAAGATTTAGAAACAACTTTATTAATTCATGAGTGAATTAATAAAATGTAGCATAGTTATACCATGGAGTACTACTTAGTCATAAAAAATAGTGAACTAATACCTTTTATATTAACACGGATAGTAGTGGAGACCAAACTTCTAAGTGCAGTATCACAAGAATAGAAAAACAAACACTGCATGTACTTGCTACTAAATTGGAAGTAAACAATCAGCATTTATGTCCACATATGAAGATATTACTTATGGAAATCAAGCAGGTAGGAGGAAGGCAGGGAAATGGATAAATTCACACCTAATGGGTACAATGCATACTATCTGGGTGATGGGCACACTTATCCTCATATTGTACAAAAATAATTTATGCAATCATTACATGTATACCCCCATAACATTCTGAAATTAAAAAAAAAAAGACTCTTGTGTTTATTCATCCAGACCTGTCTCGCTTCTATCCTTTTCTGTATATGAAATTGAGTGATCTTTCTACAATATGTAAATTTGGTCTTAATTCTCTGTTTCTGTTTTTTGCTGCTATAACAGAATACCACAGATGAGGTAATTTATAAAGAAAATAAATTTATTTCTTATCATTCTGGAGGGTGGAAAGTCCGAAAACTTGGCATGGCATCTGAGTCATTCCATTGTATAAGAATGGAAGTTGGAAGCAAGTTCAAGAGGCAGACAGAGGAAGTTTGGCTGAACTTGCTTTCACAACAAACCCAATTCATAACAACTAACACAATACCAGGGCAACTTAAATCCATTCATTCGTGAATGAATGAACTAATTAATAATTACCTCTTAATGGCCCTATATCTATGCAATATCAGCAGGAATTTTAGAAGAGAAAACATTCAAATCATAGCAACTATAAAAAGATGATGAAGTCTTCTTCATCTTTCCTTACTGCTAAACAGTACTCTATGGTACCCATACACAACAGTTTCTTAATGCATTAATGAGCTGATGGGAACCTGGGTTGCTTCCATCTCTTGGCTATGTCTACCTGAATGGAATTGAAACACATTTTTTTTTTTTTTTAGTAAAGTATCATATGAATGGGAGAAAAAAGTATCCAATGTACTCAATACTAATATGAAACCAATATCTAAACAACTATACTCCCATAGGAAAGAAAAATACAAATATAGTCTAGTGAAGGTGAGGGAAGAGCAGGGAAAGTGGAGGGTGCAGGGGAGGAGGGAGGGAGATTGGCAGGATCTCACCTAATATGCACAATGTTATGTTGTTCGGCACACCCCCTGGGTGAAGGGCTCAATTGCACCTTAAAAATGAAAATGATATAACATAAACATTTGTACCCTCATATTAATCTGAAATTAAAGAAAGAAAATATACAAGAAAAAAATGACTGTAATGGTCCAATAATAAATATATGTACTAATCACAATGTACATATTCATTCTCGATGTGGCCTTTATTTAATCTTCAGGCCTCATCTCTTGTACCATCCACTTTGTACCACTGGCCTAACTATATTGATATTTTATGGAATATTGTCTCATCTCCTCCGTAACCCTGTATATTTTCACAAGATTATAACTTTCTCTGAGTCACTATCCATTTTTCCTTTTTCTCTTTGACTGAATAGTTCCTTCTCATACTTTGTATTATAGCTTTGATTTTATTTCCTTAGGGAAGCCTACTTGATGCTCTAATTCTATATTTAAGATTCCTATATGATCTGCTGGAGCTAAGTTGTTCCTGCATCACTATACACAGCTAACTAGAGCATATCACCCCATATAGAAACCGATTATGTACTTTTTCACATTCCCTAACAGTACCCAACTTTAATTTGAACAATACCTACTTTTACCTCGTTTCCTTCTGCATTTCTGCTTCTAGTACAATCCCCAGAACATAGTGGGTGCTCACTAAATATTGCTTTCACAACACTTGTGAAAGAATGAATAAAAGAAATCATATTGGCTTGGCGCCTGTGGCTCAGTGGGCTAAGGCGCCAGCCACGTACACCTGAGCTGGCTGGTTCGTATCCAGCTCAGGCCCGCCAAACAACAATGACGGCTGCAACCAAAAAATGGCTGGGCGTTGTGGCGGGCGCCTATAGTCCCAGCTACTTGGGAGGCGGAGTCAAGAGACTCGCTTGAGCCCAGGAATTGGAGGTTGCCGTGAGTGGTGATGCCACAGCACTCTATCCAGGGTGACAGCTTGAGGCTCTGTCTCAAAAAAATAAAAATAAAAATAAAAATAAAAATAAAAAAAGAAATCATATTGTTTTTATTATCACTGCTGTTGTTCGATATATGATATTTAATGTGACCTTGATTATCCTCTAATTCTCATCCTAACTCCTTGAAATGACGTGAGACCTGCAGAAAAATTCACTTCTTAGAGAATAATGAATGTTATCCTCCCTCCTGCTTCCCCAAAAGTCATCTTTAATTCTACTGGGTATTTTGTTATCACAAAGAAATACATTTAATCAAATACCTTGTGCACATGGGTCACAGCTAGTCAATATGCAGTAAACAAGCTTGTTTCAATATAAAGTGGGGATATTGTGTTTGTGATAAATACATTGATCTCAAATGGCAGAGTTAGTCTTCTTTTGTGAGAAGAATCTTTCAAATAAAGCTACTTGAGCGTTTGAAGGTGTCAACACTTTGATGTTTCAAAATCTCAATTATTCAGGTACCACAGAGCTGAGCTTTCTACATCTGCACGTCACATTTAAAAAGCTCAGATGGCTAAGATGCCATGTACTGTTCAAGTCTTCTGATATTTGAAATTAAGAGAAGAGTCCTTTCATATCGGCAGCTCCTAAGGCTCCCCAGTCTTCACACTGTTGCTCTGAAACTTAGCATTCATTAAATGCTTGCTAGTAATTTGAATACATTATTAATGGAATGGACAGTTTCTGAGGTTCGAAGTTCAATTTATACTCTAGGGCAGAAGAAAACTTTTGATATTTCTGATTGAGATTGGTTATTGAATATAGGGCCTGGTTTGGAGCCAGAGAAGTGTATAAAATGCTTTTATCCTGTGTGGCATCTGCCAAGCTGCAGCCAAGTTTCAGCATATGGCATTCAAATTTCCACTGCCTCCTTCCAGACGGGTTTGAGAACCTTTTTTCAAGAAACTGATGCAAACATTATGACTTTCGTACCAATATTATTAAGTATTGCTTTATAACATTCCCTGTGATATAAATCTTCAGGGCCACTGGCTCTGAAGTCACAACCATAAGCCCCAGGCCTTCATGGCCTTTTTGTGTGTTAGGTAAATATACCTTTATAAAATTGTCTAGTGTATAGACTTCCCCAGCCTGAAAAGATTTGCCATTTGTCTTGGTCTGAAGCTGCCTGAAAATGACATTTGAATTGAATATACCTTGTTGTAAAAAATAATGTTATTTGGGAGGAAATACTATAGGAAGCACATTAGATTGACAAATGAACCTATCACCTCCATCTTTCGTATCCAGTCTTTTCACATACAACATATAGGCTCTAATAGGTATTGAATATAAAATTGTTTAATCAAGAAGAGAAATATGTGTCCATACTACTATTACTTTCAGATTATTCCTTCTAAATTCCATTTTTAAAAATACATAAAAATAAGCATTCAAATTATCCATACTATAATCCCCCTTTTATACCATACGGGTAACTGGTCGCTTTTCTCCTCCTGGACATATTTTCTACTGTTGGGATTCTGCTCCCCATAATGCCCAGATTCCCTTTGGCTTCTCTCCTCTAGCAGACCCTAACCTACCCTCTAAGAATTTGTTAGATTTATTCTTTTGTGAACGATTTTCTTACTATTTCAAGGCAGAATAATATGTCCTACCTCCAATTTATATTACTTACCATCTGCCACATTTATTTGGCATTAAAGTATCCATTACCTTGTAACATCTGTTCTATTTTTGGCTGGTATTACTGTTGACCTTTTTATGTACATATCTTGTCTCTCTAACTGGATGGAATGCTCCTTGAGGACAGGGTCATGAATTGAGTCATAGATTTTTACATCTTGAAGAAACTTTAGAGATCAAATAGTTCAACATTTCATTTTATAATTGAGAAAAAAAGAGTCTGGTGGAAGTTAAATAACTGCTTTAATGTCAAGCAATAATTTTAATAGAGTTCCTGGCTTAAAATATAGTCCTTTTTAGTGTGCTCTACTATAATACTATAATATAGTGTGCTCCATCACATATTAGAGCTGAAATGGGTATTAGTAATTTAACCTCCTCAATTTATAGAATAGAAAACTGAAGCCAAGAGAAGCTATGCAATAGTTGCCCATGTCATATTTTGAGTTAATTCTTACAGTCTTGGGACTACAATTCAGATTTCCTGACAGGTAGCATAATGCTTTGCCCACTAACAAAGCATTTCCCCATCTGCTTTTTCCCCATCTTTTCTTATTCCCTGAAATTTTATATACAAAGTAAATACCTATTACATATCTGTTAAAATTTGTACATAAAAATGTAAATGTCTTTTATAAATAATTTGGATCACCTGAGACAAAGTAGAGCAGGATATAGTGAAATACTAGTTGTATATAGAAATAGATAAATTCAGGGGTACCTCTTTTTGTTGAAGAAATATGCCATTGCCATGAAGGGGTTTCTGAAGTCAAATCCTCACTATTTTGTTTATGACAGATCTATTTTTCCATAGAACCTCAATCTGTTTAGGATTCAGTTGGAGTTATCCACTCCTTTACAACTTATCTTCACCCAGTGATTTTTTTTTTTCCTTCAGTGAAGAAGTCGTGCTTTCTGAATCTCACATGAAGAAGAGGTCCATACAAGCAATGTATAATTCTTCTCCCAGTGAAATCCATGACAGAGTTCCAATTGTCATCACCATGTCAATGTTTTTGATAGTCAGGAACACCTAAGGTTTTTATTCTTCTATATTAGTCCCATAAACTGAAAACTCAATTTCCTTAACTCCCAGAAATCCAGAGTTATTCTCACTTTTACTTGATTTATGAATTTTGCTTTAGTCAATCCCTTATGTTTAATAAAACTTGATACTGGAATCAGCAATTTACTGTAATCCTGTGATCGTGTCTTATGGAAGGAAGCTCTGCCACTAATTGGGTCATTTTAATTTACTCATGAATGTCTTTGGGCTTGTTCCATCATCTGCCAAAAATGAACAAACACAAAAATATTTGACTGAAAAATCTGTCTCCCTTCTCCCCCAATAAGTGAATCAATCTCTCTCCCATCTCATTTACTATAACCCTTGGAAACTATAGAAAGATCAATTTATAAATTTAAATTCCTGGTAGTGCTAGGAATAATGAAAGTTGCCACTAGAATTCCAAGAAATTTTAGTAAATCTTGGAAGACAGCAACTAAAACTTGTCGAAAGTTTAGAATGTGTTACTTCATGAGTATTACTCTGTGCAACAATTCCATGAGGCAAGTGCTGTTAGTCTCATTTTACAGGTGATAGACCTGAGGCCCTGGCCTTAAAGTAACACATCTCAAAGTGCATAGTGAGTTAGTCACAAGCTGTGAATGCCAGGCTGATTCAGGTTCCAGAGCCTGTGCTCTCAACTACTGTTCCACTTTGTCTCACGGACAATCTCTAGACAGCCCATGTGTTGAAGCTGCTGGAGAAACATCATGAGATCTAAAACTGTCACACCCACAGAAGAAAAAACTGCAATATAAGAATATTTCCAGACTTACATCTATAAAGAATTGGAAAGTGTGGGCGGCGCCTGTGGCTCAGTGGGTAGGGTGCCAGCCCCATAAACCGAGGGTGGCGGGTTCAAATGTGGCCAGACTGCATCAAAAAATAGCCGGGCATTGTGGCGGATGCCTGTAGTCCCAGCTACTCGGGAGTTTGAGGCAAGAGAATCACCTAAGCCCAGGAATTTGGAGGTTGCTGTGAGCTGTGACGCCACACGGAGCTCCTCCGAGGGCGAGGGAGTTAAACTCTGTCTCGACAAAAAAAAAAAAAAAAAAAAAGAACCGGAAGGTGGATGACTGTGGATGCAGAGTTTTTGCTTAAAAACAATTAAAGACGTGTACTTGAAACATCACCTGCTAGACCTGAGCTTAACATTAATTTCAGTAAGGGTATTTGTGATCCTTATTCCCTTCTGAATTGGTATTTTGTTTTCTGTGACATCCTGCCACCTGTCTTTAGTGTCTCTACTTTCCTTTGCACCATTCACTGAAGAATAATTGAGAATTCCGTTTATGCCATCACTGTACTAGCTACTACCTGCAGGGAATGCAAAATAAATAGGAAAGAAATACTTAAGTAATTCACAGATTTTATGATTTATTTAGGAGAAGAAAGTCTATACTGGAAGGCAATTTTATTACGGCACGAAACTTGATTGCAATCTTATGCCGTAAATTCCGTTCCTGAAACAGTGACCCAAATGAGATCCAGTCCAGTCTCTGATATTAATATTCATTCCATTGGCTAAGTTTCAGTTGCTTTATTTGTGAAAAGAGAGAATTGGATTGGTTTGTCTCTAAAATCTATACTTTTCAGTTTTTGTTAGATCTTAGAGTCACTTTCTTCATTTCCCCTGTTGTTATATGTGTTATGGTAAGTGATGTTTAGTTCTTGGCTACCATTTTATGGGTAAAATTCATTTCTAATTATTTATTTAGGAAAAATTAGGGTCAGTTTTCTGCTTGGATTCTTTAATTTTTTTTATTTTTTTGAATTTTGGAGGTATCACATTTACCTAATCTGTGAAAACTGTAATTCTTGGGATAGCTTAATGGAAGTTGACAGCTCATCTTCCTGGAAATAAATGAGAGCATTGATCCTGTCCTATCTGAGGTCTATACTATTTATTGACTGCCCTTTAAAAAATTTTCTCCTTTCTATGTTCACATTTTATCCATTTCATTTTGGGCTCAAAAGGCTAATTCTAGGTTTCTTTATTTTGATTTCTTCTGCTTTACTTTCCCAAGTCATATTTAACCAAGTATCTTTGGATATTCTTAAGCCTTAGTTGATTGCTTTCATACTAGTCAAAAGAAGAGTTTGAGCTTGAGCAGATATTTGCTTTTTTATATTTTAATAGTCCTAACTCAAAAATCTCTGATATCAACTTCTCATATATTTGGTTTATATGTATATCATTATTTTTAATGAATGATCTTGTATAACTAACTTTCACATTATACATTTTACTTTTGAAGTTCACCTATATCAAGTGCTTACCTTACATATTTTAAATATGACACAGGCTGTTCACTAAAGCCATGCATGTATTTCAAGGGTTGACACTTTAGTGAAGATAATTTTGTTTAATTTAGTTTATTTATAATGGTAAGAAAGAGTATTTGAAATAATATTTTCACTTTATGCAGTAAAATAAATCCCAGAGAATTACAATTAAGTATATTTCTAAACAATTGATTAGCTCAACCAAGCAGTGAATTCAATGAAGCCACTGAGAAAATCTCCAACACCCTGTGACTAGTAATACAAAACTGTGACTTGCCGTTTCTAAAGATAATTTAACACTAACATTTGACTTGCTAATCATAAAAAATAGTATGGAGGTTAAGAGACATCTTTTAATATTCTCCTTTGCATTTCAATTTATTAAGTCTATGCTCCTGGGTACCAAGATGCTTAATTTTTTCTAAACTAGAGACCTTCTACAAATTTACCCCCAAACAATTATTTAAACAGAGAATAGAGATATTTGTGATTTACTGCTTTGTTTCTAAAAAAAGTTAGTTAATTAAAAAAGCTTTGGTCCCTGTAAGTTTTAATTATCTTTGCCACAATTTGTTACAAAGGCTAGGAGAAGGTGGAAAATACATATAGCAAGGACACTAGAGCCGTTTAAATTCTACTGGTATTCAAACCTATTCAAATCCTTGATGCTCTATCAAATCATGATATTCTATCAACTGTGATCTCAAAAAATTTCTGAAGCATTTTTTAAGTGAGAAGTAAGCAAATTATGTATTTGTCTTTTAAAAAGTGTTTTATTATGTCATTACTTCAAATAATGTCAGTAACTCAGTACCAGTTTGAATGATTATGGAACATTTGTAATTCAAGGGGGTGTGATTATCATTGTATATTCTGGTATAAAAAAAGACTTTAGCCGGATTACTTTTTATCGGCTCATGAATTTAGATGCAGCTCTTTTGGTTCCATAATGCAGCTGTTGAGGGCTAGAAATATGCAGCTCTCCAGATTGGCTGCCATTGAAAACTTGTAGTCTGGAATTTAATAGTTCAGGGTGGGGAGGGATTTCTAGCTCTCATGTGGAAAACATTTTGAAACAAATAGTTACAACAATGACAAAAAATGAGATTTGAGTCAGTCATTTCCCAGGTGATGTTTTTATTCACCACTGATGTATATACAGTGGAGGCAGGGGTGGGGGTGGGGGGAAAGCAGCCCTCTTTCAGTTTATTTCTATTGCCAGTGTGTATACGATAAATGTCAATTTCTACAGTCATCCCACAAAATAAGGCTTCCCTGCTACTGAGAATCATTCACTTAACTGCCAAATTCATTCTCTCTATTTAATGTGGCTTTATTAATGTTTGCTATCAGCAATTTTCACTCCATTGGTTGATGAAGAATGATGCATTTTCCTTTCATTAATGCTCACTTAAGAAAATAATTCTTTATCTTCAAAGGTTTCACAGGCACACAGTATATTCTATAAACAAAGATATACACTGAGTAAAAGTAAAAAAAGGAGGACAAAGTCATTTACACAGATGTCATTACAATCTCTGGATGAGGACAAGGTACGTGTATGATGAAGGAAGCCTTGGGTTCGCAGTTCATTCAGTTGTACCTGTATCTCTCTGTTACAGCAGTTTTCATAAAGGGCTCTCAATTGTGAGAGATGTAATGTTTGCCAATTAGACAGTAAAAGTACTGGAAATGTTGGTACTATTACCTGTTATGGAAAGTAGAATAGAACGTTGACCACCTTTCTACATTCACCACCTCCTTAAATTGAACTAATTTTCATAGACTGGACATGCGGCACATACATGTATCAGCACTGTAGTCCTACTTACTTACTTTGGCCACCTCCTCATGTTGGTGAGTTTGTTACAGTCCCTTAGGTCGTCAACTTACACAGGTTCTACTGTATATTCAATGCTACCTTGCAAAAGCATGATGAGATTTTACACAAATACATGTGATAGGTAAAGAAATTTTTTGTATGGAGTTTTGCAGAGAAATTGAGCTCAACACCAAGTGCAACATGGGGAAGTGGGAATGGATATTCTAATATATGCCCACACAAGAGAAAAATACAATTAAACTCAAATGAGGGTATGAGGAAGGGAACAGAGGGAAGAGGGGACGAGGGAGGGGGATTGATGTTCTCTTACCTAACAGGCACAATGTGAGGGTATATGGCACACCTCCTGAGTGAGGGGCACAGCTACAACAGAGAGTTTACCTAAAAAATGCAAACAATGTAACCTCATTGTGCCCTCATATTAATCATAAAGTTAAAAAAATAAAAAGCAGTTTGGTGGGCAGTGGATGGAAAATGACTGAAAAAAACCCTCAAGGATAGGTAAGAGAGGTACTGTCTAAACTAACCTCACAGTATTCTTGCTAAGACAGGTAAGTGTTTTTTGTTTGTTTGTTTTGTTTGTTTTTGAGACAGAGTTTCACCCCAATAGAGTGCTGTAACGTCACAGATCACAGCAACCTCTAAATCTTGGGCTTAAGCGATTCTCTCATCTCAGCCTCCCAAGTAGCTGGGATTACAAGCGCCCACCACAACACCTGGCTATTTTTTGTTTGTACTAGTCATTGTTGTTTGGCAGGTCTGGGCTGGGTTTGAGCCTGCCAGCTTCGGTGTATGTGGCTGGTGCCCTAGCCGATGATCTACAGGCACTGAGCCCAGGCTAGGAGTTTTAAACATTACTTGAGGGATGATGGCCAATAAGGAACCCAATAAAATATCAAGGGTGAGACATTCTTGCTAAACTTATTTGGCTGTGTTCTTTGTTTAAAACTGGATTTTATAAGAAAGTGTACAGATGGGTGTAAGAGAAATGTTGGTAGGTTAAATTTCGTCAAATGGAGAATCTTTGTCAAAAGTTACAATGTCATAAAAAGTCAAGAAGACTAGAAGTAAGCCCCTAGACTTCAATAAATAAACGACATCTGATATGTGACCTTCAGGTCCGGAAATCCTCTTGGACATCATTTTTTCCCTATTTTTTTCCTTCCTTATAGAACGTAGTACTTGTTCATTTTAGCATTAAATGAGGAACATCTAACTAAGCTCAGATGAAGAGAGAGAGAATCCAGGACAAAGAAAGGACTACAATTTGTCCTGAAGGACACAGAAATTTGAGGTTAATAATGGTTGGTCAGTAAAAGGGCAAGCAATAATATCAAAGGAGACTGCAGATATTGACAAGGAGGTAGAAACCCCATGTGTGAAGAAAGAGAAAGCCATCATGCCAAGGGATATACAGTCAAGTGCCTCATAATGATGAATTGGTCAATGATGGACTACACACTACATATATGACAATGGTCCCTTGAGATTATAATACTATAATTTTACTATACTTTTGTTTTGTTCAGACATGTTTACCAATGCTTAATATCGTGTTACAAGTGCCTACAGTAATATGCTATACAGATTTGTAGCCTAAGAGCAATAGACTATCCCATATAGCTATCCCATTCAGACATATAGATGTGTAGTAGACTGTACCATCCATGTTTGTTAAATCATTCTATAACGATCACACAACAAAATCGCCACTCAACACATTTCTCATACAGTCATGTAGCTTAACAATATGCCCATTGTTAAGCTACATGACTGTATTGTCATCATTAAAATCAGGAGAACAGACCATATTTTGCAGAATTGTGTAGAGTTTTAGAAACATGCTATTTCGGTTGTATGCATTTTTGTTGGCTTGTCACTCTTTTCACAATTAAGTAGTTATTTTGGTTAGTCTTATGAAAGTGTCATCTCATATGAATTTGGTACAAACTTTGTGGAGTTTATAGCATTATTCCTCTTTTAAAGACAAAGAGCAATTCACAGATGAGAGGTAATGTTTTGAAGGTTTCAGCCTGTCAGTGGTGGACACACAACTTGAGTCTGAGTTCAACTGCGCTCTTTCTCCAGGAATGAGGCTTGCTCAGAGGGGCAGTAAAAATGCAGACAGAATAAAACTTCTTTCAGGCTGGAATGCTTGGATGAATAAAATGTTATCACAGCAAAATAATTTAGTTAAAATACAAATACAAACTGCAAAAGCACATCGTAAATGTGGAAGCCTGGAAAGACAAAGGCCTTAAATTCCTCAGATCCTCAACATATGCTAAGTGTGCAAAATATTTCTTGAAAAGGGGTTGCTTTTTGGATTCATGCACAAAGCATTATGTTTGATTCTAAGCTTGAAACACATTCCAGGAAGGAAGAGCAGTTATATAAGGCCTGATGTGGTGCCTACCTTCTGGGCCAAGGTATTTATGTAAGGAAATGACTCAAATGTAGAAACTAACTGTGGTAGTGTAGCCAGGCAGGTGAATACAGCTGGGCACTACTGTAAGGGAAAGGCAAGGAGAAAGAATGGCTCAGAAAGAACCAAAATGGACTCAAAACTCTTTAGCAATCAAGCCAGGTGGAGTGGCTCACACCTGTCAGCAACTAGGACTCTGGGAAGCTGAGGTAGGAGGATCCCTTGAGCTCAGGAGTTTGAGATCTGCCTGACAACAGCGAGACCCTGTCTGTACTAAAAATAGAGAAAAATAAACTGGGTAACATGATGGGAGCCTGTAGTCCCAGCTACTTGGGACGCTGAGGCAGAAGGATCACTTGAACCCAGGGGTTTGAGGTTGCAGTGAGCGAGGCTGATGCCATGGCAGTCTAACCTGGGTAATGGGGTAAGACTCTGAGTTATAAAAACAAACAAACAAACAAAAAAATACCCTCTTTATCTGTCTTCTCAGAAATGCAGTATTTCCTTTTTCTACAAGGAAAAAGAAAAGTCTGCAGTATCTACTTAAGGTCAGAATAAGGCAAGATGGCCTATTTTCTTGTCCGTCAGTGGTAGCTGTAGCACACTTACAGTGTCTGAACTCTATAACACCTGGCTGAATACATATGTACCAAGGACATTACTATAAACTTTATTATCCCTATGGGCAAGCAAGTGCAACTATTTCAAGGGATATGGGGCTTATCACTTCTGTAAGGTAACACATAAAATTAACCATCACAACACTGATGAAGATGTGTCAACATTCTTTAAGTGAAATATTAAAGAATCATTATTCAATAAGAATAAAATGTGTATGTGGGGAGAATAAAATGTTTGTATGTTTTTATGTTCCTAAAAATAAGAAAGAAACTCAGGAAATAACTTGAAAATTCTTTGTTATGATCAGTTGTAATTCTGTCTGTGAAAGAGGAAACTCGTTAAGTCTTATTCAGCAGTAGAAGCCATTGAAAATTACTTTAAATATAATTATTAGGGACTGGACTATATGAGCTCTATAGGTAGGGGCATTAATGGAAAGCTTGAAGTGCCAGGTAATTATAGCAGCAAAGGAAAGAAGAAGAAAGAGTATTCTGGTCTTAGGCTATTGTAATAGAAATGGAACAAATGGAACAAGGAAGGAAACTTCTGTTTTGAACTCGCTGGCAAGATCACATTTTGGTTGCATTAATTCTAAGAGATTATGTTCATTTTCAATCCCTACAAAATCATCAACCATGCAAGATTGTGTTTGTTAGGCCCATTTGCTAGAGCTGTACAAAAATATCTTCTAATTGTTAGTAACATATGTTACTCAATCATGTGTATGTCAAATATTAAAAGTAATATTAAATTCGTCCATGATGTATTGGACTTAACTGCCACCTTTGTGTATATCCTGGGATGACAATGTGGTGAATCATGACAACTCAAGCACACCGTTCTCTAATTTCCTTGAGATATAGAGAGCATATGATAAGCGAACCCAAACCAAGCTTAGAGTAGCATCATGGTGTATTGTCTTGTATCTGTTTGTATTTTTAAGAAGGGCCACACAAAAAAGACAATGATTAACTGTGAAATGAAATAGTAAATTTTTAGACACTATGACACATTGCTGAAATAAACAGTCCTTCAGAATGTCCCTGAAATGACCCCAACAGAGGTACCTACTTCCTCTTATTATATAAAAAATGATCCTAGTAGAAACTGAAGATGTGTTATGAATAAGTCTGAATTTTAATAAAACCATGTCTTTACTAATGTAACTATTCATTCTATCAAACTGAATAGAATGTGAATCTATGTGCTGTTCTCCTGACACTTAGAAGCCTTGATGCATACTATGAAGATTCTTTTTCACATGTTCAGTTCCCTGTGATAACAGAGGACCTGTGTTTATTTTTTATATAATTAAGAAATTTTCTTGAATGCAATATTTATAGGAAATGTTCCTACCTATTTATAAAATAGAGAAAGTTCTCAGTATACTAAGACATCAACACAATCTATAATTTTAAAATTTAGAATATTGACTAGTGAAATAATTTTATTTTCTCCCTTCAGAAAAGTAGTTATTGATTGAGAAATATATGATTAATATTTTGCTACGTTTTTCATAGCATAATATCCATCTTCAAAGAGCATAAACTCTACCTGAGGAAATAAGATATTATAACAGAATCACTTAAATCATCATATAAAGAAGTGTAAAAATGAATATTATAGGTTATTGGTTATTTACAGAAACAACTAACCTAATATTTGCAGGGCCCTGGGCAAGTATGCAAATGATGACCTATATATTATGTATGTGAGCATTTAAAAGTTATAAACCTTCATAACAACCTGAAAGACCAAGCCAAAATTGGGAGTTCTCAAGTCCTTTTTTGGCTCAGAGGGAGCCCCTAAAAGCCCATCTTCTACTGCAATTTGCTGTTTCTATTCATACCTGGCTTTGGATCATGTCCCAAGTAACACTTCTTCTGGAGGGTATAATTATCACCCCAACCCAAATAGCCATACTCCTTCCACAGCTCCACCAACAGCTATTCTTTGCTCGGTATGCATGTTGGAGGTAGGGGCTACATTCTGGAGAATGAATCTGGAGGAGAGATCAGATTTCTGGTTGAATTGAATACTGAAGCAGACAGACTCCAAAAGATAAGTAGGGTTTGAGATCCACTGAAAAGAGGATTTCATTTTAAACACAGCAGAAAATATGATAAAAAGTATGAAGAAAAAATTATTATATTAGATGTTGAAGCAACAGATGCCATTTTTTTAATTGACAGAACTTATAAGAGATTTAATATTAGAAAATAGTGGCAATCAAGCCAAAATTTCTTCTTTAATTATCCTGCCCATTAACTGCAGAATTAAATTAAAAATAAAATCCTTGGAATGGAAGTCAAGTATTTTCACAATCTAATTCTAGACTACCATTTTAGCTTCACTGCCTATTATCTTCTTGTCCTTCAACTCCATTTTTTTTCCTAAACAGAGAACACAGTATTTGACTTGACAATGAAATTTAGCACTTAAATCTAGAAAAAACTTAGATTATATATAGTAATATACATTAATGTTTTGTATGTGTCTTTCACACAAGTTTAACTTACTTTTTCTCACATATGCAAATTTTGACCTCTACATTTTAAATTATGATGTTCCTATAGTCCAAATATGCATACCCCATATACTGGGGGGTTTAGCAAACCCTTCCAAACCTTTTCAATTCATCTCAAATACTAAATAATCATAGAAACCTTTCTAATTTCTGTGGGAAAACCAATGGCACCTATTCTATACTCTCATAGAAACGTGTATGTATCATCACATATATCTATATACGCCTCATAAACTACTGGATTACAAATGCCTGGAAGACAAAGATCATGTCTTACATGTATTTGCCAAAGTATCTATAATAGTCCCTGATATATTAAGAACAATTATTAGTCCAGTTGAAAATTGTTCAATAAAAGCTAAGTATAATGACCTTTTAAATTTAGTGTTGATAAACACACAATGGGTGTAGAGTCAAGTAAATAAGGCCTGTAGAATAGACAAAGGTCAAGGGGTACTCACTTCATGAATCAAAGTTTTCAAAATGCCAAGAAAATAGATTACTTCTTTGCTATCAGCAAGTAGTGCTAAAAGATTCTTCATCCTGAGAACTTAGTATAGTTTCAGTATGAATGGGTGCTTGGTTTGAGGGTGCTTCCACTGCAGTTTATGGTGCTTCCTCTGATTTATGTCCAATTTTTTACTAGATCCGACCTTATTTAAGGAAACCCACCAAGAAACTGAAATGCTGCCTGCCACTCTATTACAAACCTCACAGAGCTTCCACCATGACAGCAAACATCAACAAGCTCCATGCAGTGATTGGCACTGCCCATCAATCATGGTTGGATGGAAAGTAAAGGAGAGGATTTTTCTTTACAGTGTGTATACTAAAGACAAAGTATAGTCATTTGGGGTGGGTTTGTCTATAAATATTATCCTCGATACTGTCAACACAAATTATTTCTATCTATTACTCACTTTTCTTCTTTTGGAATGGTTTGTTTTGCTCCAGCAAAGATCACAAAATATTAAGTGGCATAGCCAGGTTTGGAATCAGAAGATAATAACATTGGTTATAGTGCTGTGGGAATGAGTGTATTCAATATGGCAGGATCATACTTTTAGGGTTAATTTGCTTCTGTTTCTGAGTAGCTTATGAAAATCAAATATAGTTGTGAAACATCACAATGCAACATTTTACATTTAGTTATTATTTTCCACCAAGTTTTCTCAAACTGTATAAATTTTGATAATAAATACATAGATTTTTCACTTATTTATATTAATATTCCCCCTTTTACTATGACTGGAATTAAGATTTTTATATAGACTGTTAGACTTCTAATTTCTTTTCTGAGAAGTCTCTAGACTTTTGACTGACCAGGAATCTAGATTGATAACTAGTTTCAAAATGTGTCCCAATTTTACCAAAAAAATGCATGACTTAAGGATTCACTGAATAGGAGTTTGAATCTATAAATTACCATGCATAAGTGCTTGAAACATATGTATTTTTCATGTTTTGTTCTCCAGTCAGATTTTTGGCATCATACATATAAGATGTGTAAGACACAGAAGAGATAGTAAATATTTCTTTTCATTTGATCAGTTTTAGTGAATAGTAAATGAATGATTAATTAAATTAATTAATTAAATTTCTGAGGCTGTTTAAAACCAAAAATAAATTTAAGGTCTGGGCATGATGACTTCAACTTTGACACAATTGGCATTTTTTAAAGTTTTAATTTTAATGCTCATTTTGAAGATACTTTTATGAGTTTTATGAAACAACAGCCACAGTTTGACTCCCATTATGGTAGTAGTTTCATTTTTCTCTCTTTCATGAATACAAATATACCATTCCTGACCACAGAGCTTACAGATGACAAAGGTCACACTAAAAATAAGTTGAGAATTATATATACCTTTTCTTATCTACTCATAAATTGATGGGCACCTAGGTTGGGATTCCTTATCTTTATAATTATGTATTGCGTTGCAGTAAGCACTGGAGTGCAAGTGTCTTTTTGATAAAATAACATCTTTTTCTTTGGATAGATACCCAACTATAAGATTGCTGGATCAAATGGTAGATCTCAGTTTATTTCTTTAAGGAATCTCCACACTGTTTTACCAGAGAGGTTGTACTAATTTGTAGTCCTCAAACACTTACATTATCAGGATAATGAATAATATTCTGGTAATAAACATACTAAAAGCTCTGACTTCAGCTTTATACAAGGTATCCATGTAACAATAGCATTTATACTTTATTAATATTTTGAAATTAAAAAAGACAAATATAAGCCATTGTTCCTTTAAAAAGAATTACAAAAAGGTAAGTTGAGAAGGTATGAATGACTCAGTCAGTCTTTTCTCATTATAGGATAAAACTCTTAAAACTCTCATGTATTAACTATTGAGTCAGTCATTTCTATTTCCTATTAGAAGAAAAGAATATGCTAGAAAGCCCGCGATGGTGTTTCTACACCCTGTGGCCAAACCTACTATATCTCTTGAGTCCCTGTCTGTGACTGACTGAAAAAATCTTAGTAAAATTAAATTTTTGTTGCTAAAAGTGTTTTTGACCCCCAGACCCTCTTTGGCCTCTGCATTGAAATTGTGTGTGTGGCCATGAACGAAAATCAGAGAAAACTGCAAGGTCATCAGGCTATGACCAAAACACTATCCAGGAGAAGGGAGATGCCAGAACAAAGCAGCTCTGCTTTCTTTAGATAAACGGCACCTCTCAGTTCTTCCATTCCCCATTACTGTGACTGACAGGCATCGAATGATTTCATAGAGAAAAGAGTGATAAGCAACCAGGGAACATGGAAAAGCAAGTGTTTGGGGAAGATTTTAGTACCGGGCTGTGTGATTTCTGGCTTGCTCAAATGTGAACACAAACAGGGTGGTAGAAAAAGACTAAACTTGTGAGTCTTTTTGGTATCAAGAACTCTTTTTTATCTTTTATTTCAAAATATTGCAAGGCTACAAATGTTTTTGCTTACATGTTCTAATTTGATGCTCCAGTCAGAGTTATAAGTATGACCATTGCTCAGTGTCCATTGTACCCATCAGGTAGTTTTTTGGCCATTCCTTCCTCCTCGCCCTACACCCTACTTGATTTCCACTGAGTTTTACATCCCTCTGTGCATAGTGCTCATCAGTTAGTTCCAGTTTAATAGCAAATATATGTGATTTTTTTTCCCATTCTTTAGATACTTCACTTAGGAAAATGGTCTCCAGTTTAGTCCAAATTTTTGCAAATGACTTTAATTCATCCTTCATGTCAGAGGAGTATTCAAAAACATACATATACTACATTTTTTAAATCTACTCACTTATTACTGGACACTTGGACTGACTCCATATCTTTACAGCTGTGAATTGTGCTGCAATAAACATTCAAGTGTTAGAAATCATCTTACCAAGATCTTTTATTTGAAAATAGAACATATAAACTCTTTCTGTTGTCTCTAAATGGAGATTAAAAAGGTATCCTGTGTCCTGGTTTTAACTAGGAGGTGAAGAGAGTTAAAAATGATATTTGCTACCATACTTACCAAAAAAGTGAGTTCCACAAAGTAACAAATTATCTTGAATCCATCAAGGAACTCAGGTAGCATGGCAGCTAACTAACCCTAATTGTGTTGGAAGAGAAAGAGATGGTATTAATGATTTTGCTCATCGAGTCTACAATTAATTCTGTTTAAAAAACATTATGCCAGCAGGAACAAGGAATTGGATAAGAACACAAGAACAGGAGGGTAAGAGGCCCAGAACCCAGTTGGCATTTTCAACATTTTACTGCATTTGTGATATTTGCTGTTTATTATGTTCAAGCATAACTACTTCGTCACTGGTTGAAAAAGCCTTTACAGCAGGCAGAGCTTGAAATAAAGTGCATTTAGCTGCAAGTTTCATTCCTCCATTATATAGAACCCATGGCATTTGAATAATCCTGTTGTGAGATGCACAGACCCTTAGACTGATGATATTTTTCAAGGTAAGGACCTGGAGCATAACTGTCCATATAAGCAAACATTGCAGAAATTAATTTGTTCATTCCAGCAAATATTTATTAAGAGTCTACTATTTGTAAACTAAATGCACTCAGTCAAATGGTCGGTTGGTCCAGAAAATGCCTCTGATAAGATTAATAATCTGATTAAACTGACTGTATCAGCTGGGAAGCTGGTACCAGTGCAAGAAAACAGTATCTTCATCTTTCCCAAAGGCACTCACTTCAGGGTTTTCAGAGAGTTGACAACCCTAGAATTTTTACAGAAATAATAAGAAATTTTGGGCTGTATATTGGTGACTATATGAAACTCATTTTTATTCATCTAGTTCTGTTAATTTTACCTGAAAAATATGTTGCAACTATGTTCGTTTTTTTCTATGTCCTACACTCTAATTTTCCCTAGTATCACTTCTTTCCTGGCCAATTGAAGTATCTCAAACCTGGTCTGTTTGTTTTAATTCCTCAACTCCTTCCCCTATAATTCTTTCTTTTTGATGCATCCAAAAATATTTGTTAATAATTGCATTGGATTCACATCATCTTACTCCTCTGATTAAATTATATGTGCAATAAAATCCAAATTGTAAACCAGGGCCCACAGGTCCTGCATGATTGAGTCCTATCTGCTTCTTGAGAATTATCTTGCACCTCTATGTCCCATGGTCACATTTAAGCTACACTGGCATTCATGTGTCTTCTTAAACATCCTAACTTCTTTTTGTATGTGTTCTCCAGAGAAACAGAATCAATAGGATGGATAGATAGGTAAGTAGATCGATAAACAAATAGGGAAGAAAGAAGGAAGGAAGGAAGGAAGAAAAGAAGGAAGGGGAGAAAGATTTATTAAAAAGATCTAGTTTATGCACTTATGGAACCTGAGAAGTCTCAAGATCTACATTTCACAAACTGGAGACAGAAGATTCAATGGTTCAGTTACAGAACAATGCTGAAGTCCAGGAGGACCAGGAGGTCTGATGATGTAAATTTCAGTCCACATACTGGTGGATTTGAGATCTGGAAGATACAATGTTTCAATTTGAATGTGAAGGCAGGGGAAAACTGATATCCCAGCTTTAAAGCAGTAAAGCAGAAAGAATATGCTTTTATTCAGGGAAGGTCTTTTTTTTTTTTAATTTTCTTTATTGTTGGGGATTCATTGAGGTTACAAGAAAACAGGTTACACTGATTGCATTTGTTAGGTAAAGTCCCATTTATAATTGTGTCTTGCCCCTAAAAGTGTGTCACACACCAAGGCCTCCACCCCCTACCTCCTCCCCTCTCTCTGTTCTTCTTTTCTCCCACCCACCACCGTGTACTAGGTCATTAATTGTCCTCATATCAAAATTGAGTACATAAGATTCATGCTTCTCTATTCTCATGATGCTTTACTAAGAATAATGTTTTCCACTTCCATTCAGGTTAATACAAAGGATGTAAAGTCTCCATCTTTTTTAACGGCTGAAAAGTATCCCATGGAATACATATACCATGGCTTGTTAATCCATTCCTGGGTTGGTGGGCATTT
>CAUYRH010071272.1:0-11997 GCA_963574655.1 Perodicticus potto | reverse complement strand
TTTCCTCCAACAGGAGCCCTGGTGTGATCTCAAGAGTCCAGGTTAACTTCTTTTCTGTCAACTTCCTTTCCTTAGTTGTTGTATTCTTGAAGAGCCTGGGCCATGAAGAGTTTGCCTAAGTTTTGAGCAGTGAACTCCTTGGTGTTCTGGCAATAAGTGTTAATCTGACCTGCGATGAGCAGGGAGTCCATCCTGGCAGGGGGTTGCAGCGGTTTGAAGAGTTTGGACAGGTCCTCCTCAGGTAGTGGGGGTTCCCCTCAGCTCTGACGCTGCATGTTCTCCTGTTGGCGACGCTGCTGATACTGATGTTTCTGCTGTTGTTGTTTACTCGTATTCCTCATGTATGTGTTGTATTTAACTATATCTTGGCTCATATCATCCACTCTGTCCATCAGCAACTACAGATTTTTCCCCAAATGATTGCTGCTAGCAAGGCTGAGCAATTCATGTTTATCTGCTACAGCTGACTTCTTTTCAAGTTCCCACATTAGGACGTTGATCAGATGTGAATTTTTAATTACAATCGGCACTTCTTCAAACATGAGCTCAAAGGTGATATTTGCTTTTTTCAATGCTTCAGGGGAAAAATCCTTCTCCTTACAAACTTCCATCAGTTTAGGAGTCAGTCTATATGCTTTTAGTGAGAGAGACCCTTGGGCAGTTTTTATGGGATCATAAATGAGAACGACAGATTCTTTAATGGCATGTTGGTAACTGAACTGAGAATCCAGGAGTGACGAATGAGCCGTAGTACGTGGACTGGTACCAGCCCACGTGGAGATGGTCGATGTTCACATAGCGAAGGCTCTGCATCATTTCCATCTGGTACTGGACTTCATCAAAGTCTGCATCATTTTCTGTGTGCTGAGGGAAAGGAAACTAGTTGGTAATTTCAAGCTGATCCTCCACAACCAGGCCCAAAAGCACTCCCTGAACAACTTCAGTTCCTTGTCCTTCTTCTTGGTAATGTTTGATTATCTTTAATACCACCAAGCCATCTATCTGCACTTGCTTCACGGCCGAATCTCCGGAGCTGCCTTTGCCTTTGCCTTTCCCTGCCACACCGGTGGTGGAGCTGGAGGAGGTGGTAGTAGAGCCGGCGCCTTCCTTGCGGGACGCCATCTTTTCAGCCAGACAGGAAGAAAGAGCCGCATGTGTCTTGCCCTGAGCATGTGCATGGTTTTCTAGATTCCCCCATACACCTAGTGTGCTTTTTGTATGTCCTAATTTCCCAAAGAATTTTCTCTCGCTTTTCCTCCTGTGCCTTAGGAGGTGTGTTGAATATCTGTACCCTAATCTTTTCCCCTAGGCTTCTGTGAGTTGTCAGCCACCTTGCAGTACTTTTGAGCAATGCCCACCACGTTCACAGTCTGAGTAAGGTGAAGCTGAGACAGGTGTCCTGTGTCAGTTCTTCATGTAACCCCCAAACAGGTTAAAACAAACAAATACAATAACTTGTATTTGTTGCTTTGCACCTTCTGGAATCAGGGACCAGAGTTTCACACTTGGAACATGGGCTGCTGCCTCTTCAATACCGCTGCCACGCTTGGCTGAAGGTGGGAAAGGGCAGGCAAAAATACCACAAAGCTTTCCTACTGTTTTTCAAGTGCCTTTTTCTTGACTTGGCATTCACATGGTTGCTGTATAACTTGGCTGTTTTCCAGAGTCCTGACGTTGTTTCTGACAGTTTCTGTTTGCTATTTGTGTTTCTGTGCAGAGATGAGAGGTTGGAGGTATCCACTCTGCTATTTAGTGATATCACTTCCCAGCTATACTTTCAATAGTGACCTTATTTTTTACCTCTGTGGCCTGGGGAACTGGGTTACACACACAAAACATGCTTTGACCGAATCCTAGAACTGGTACATGATACCCTATTTTGGAGTAAGTTAAAAAGGTCATGGGAAACAGATCAGAGTCAAATGAAAGAATCAGTCTCTGTGGGACACACTTTGACCTGCACACAGTGGTAAATTCTGTGGCAATGGCATCCACATTGTAATAGAAGAGTTGCTAAGGTTGGTCTTCATTTGCAATTAAGAGAAAAGGGGCACTTTCAAAAATGTTTGCTTTCTAAATGTTCAAGAGGTCTAGTTGGCCCCCTAGATCTGTACAAGCAAATGGGTTTCAGGCCTTGGGGTGGTGGCTGTCTCTCAAAATCTGTGAATGGTTACAGAGCTGTGCTCAGGCCCAGAAGATGAGTTCCATGGTCAACTGACGTTTATCATGGGCACAGGACGGGGTGCCAACAATACAGTAGTGTATTGTTGTTGTGTAATCAAGTATCCCAAGACATAGCAGCTTAAAACAATAAACATTTATTATCTGTCACGATTTCTATGGGTCAGGAGTATTGAAGTAGTTTGGGTATTTTTGGTCAAGGGGCTCATACAAAGCCATAGTCAAGATGTTAGCTGGGATTGCAATTATCTGAAGATGCTTAGGGGTGGAGGATTTACTTCCAAGATAGTTCACTCACATGACTGGCAAGGTGAACCTCTTGGCATGAGGTTCAGCCTATTCCACCTGGGCCTTTTTCTAGGTCTGCTTATGTGTCCTTTCAACACGGTAGCTGGCTAACTGCCACAGAAACAAGCAATCCAAGACTGAACCAGGTAAAAATTATCATTTTTGTGACCTAACCTCTGAGTTACATTTCTGCCACATTCTGTTAGTTTGAAATAAGTCACTAAGTCCAACCACACTCAAGAAGAAAGGAATCTGGTTCTACCTTTTTGAAAGGAGGCATGTCAAAGAATTTGTGGGCATATTTTAAAATCACCACGCAGCACTATAACAGGTGTTTACTGACCTACTTCAGAAAACCCAGTGGACTTTCACACAACCTGAGCAATAAGACTGTTTTATTTTATTTAAAAAATTCATTAGAAATGCAGAGTCAAAAGTAGAGAATGTGTGTGTGTGTGTGCATGTGTGTGTGTTTGTGTGCGATGAAAAATGAAAAACCAGAATTTCCTGGCTTCTTAGAGAATTACCCAAGAGTAACTTAAGGGAACTCCAACAATGTAACAACTCGCTGTCTCAAGAAGTGCTGCATCTGAAATTTATCTTTTAGAATATTGGCAGAAAGAGGAAAGCACAAAAGGGGTCTGATTATGCCCTCTACACATCTGTCTTTCCCTACGAAGCCTCTGCCATGGGTTTGGAATGTTAAGTCTGGGGAAGCTCTAAGTTAAAAGCAGGTTATTTAAGCACAGTATCCTAGTTAGGTCAAGTCAGTGTAAACAGCTCCCTTGCTTAACAGAAATAACCCGCCTAGCCAATGCCATGGGGCAAACAGAATTGCAACGTGGGAGGTTCCTATGCAAATGTAGACACCTGCATTCAGTATTCCTCTCTTGGGGTCAAGAGGAAAACAGCTACTCCAGAACAAAATGATGATCTTGTTTCCTGGCCCTGGGAGTCATGTGGTCTGTGGTCTTCTAGCTTTAAATCCTGTCTCCTCTTATGTAGAGTAGAAGATTCCTCTTAGCAAGAGAGCCCTGTGTACCTTCCAAGGCTAGAAATGGTAGATTCCCAGAGCTGACTGAGAAAGTTGTATTGACAGCCCTTTGCCTGCTTAAAGCAGCAGGGTTGTTTACTTGGGCTGGAGCACAGCTTTGTTGGGGCAGAGAGTCGTGGTCCCATCATCAGGGTTGCCTAGCAACTGGTCTGTGCCACATTGTAGAGCTTCAGAATGGTCTGGGCAACAAGAACTCATTTGGGGGGATTTCCAGATGACGGTTTTGATTTCACTCCATCATATTGCATCTAGAATCTTAGTCACATAATAAGACACAAGATTAATTGTTCAGTGTCTCCCTAAATTCTCTTCTTCAAAAAATTAAAAAGAATATTTGTTGGTCGAGTGCGCTTATGTAGATACTACAGAGTATTGGTCACTCTGGTTCATTGAAAATATCCAATTTTAGTTTGAGTCTTTTCCTCTCCAATTCCTTTAATATGTTATTTAATACAATAGTTTTTAACTGAGTCTTACTATGACGACTGACCAGTTTAATATTCAGCAAAATAGCTGAATGTGTGCAGTGTTCATTCTATCAACAAAGAAAATGCATTTTAAAAATACACTTTGTCATTATATTTTCTTGTTATTACTAAGGAAAGTCATATGTAAGCATAAAGATACATTTTATGAAATACCCATTTGAAGGGTTTGGACATAATACAAAAACAAGAAAGGACAACTAAATTTATAGTTCATTCATTTATTGTACAAACACAAACTGACTACTCCATAGTCACGTGTCACTTGAACATACAGATGCATTCTGAGAAAGGCATATTGGGTGGTTTTGTTGTTGTGCAAACATCAAAGATTTTGTTGTTTGTGCACACAAACCTAGACGGCACAGCCCACTGCACACCTAGGCTATCTGGTAGTAGACAATGACACCGAGGTTACAAACATGTACAGCATATCACTGTCCTGAATACTGAGGGAATTGTAGCATGGTGGTAACATTTGTGTATCTAAACATAGGAAAGGTACGGTTAAAAAAAAAAAAAGGTGGATGATAGGAAGTGGTACGCCTGTATGGGGCACTTACCATGAATGCAGCTTACGGGATTGGAAGTTGCTCTGGATGAGTCACAGAGGGAGAGGGGGGTGAATGAGAGCCACTGCTCTAGAACATTGCTGTACACTCACATGGCCTTTATGAACACTGTAAGCTTAGGAAATACTAAGTATATTAAGAGTTTTGTCTTTGATAATAACTTACCCTTAGTTTACTGAACTTTTTAACTTTATAGACTTTTTCATTTTTTAAACTTTTTGACTGTTTTGTAATAAGACTTAGCTTAAAACACCCACCATCCACTTGTACAAAAATATTTTCTTTCTTTATATTCTTATTCTCCAAGCCTTTTTCTACTTTTAAAATTTTAAGTTTTTTTCTTTTTAGACATTTTTGTTAAAAACCAAGACACGAGCACAGACATTGGCCTAAGCGTACATAGAATCAGGATCATGGAGACATCGCTAGGGCAGGGCTTAGGGGCTCACACCTGTAATCCCAGCACTCTGGGAGGCCAATGAGGGTGGAGTGCTTGAGCTCAGGAGTTTGAGACCAGCCTGAGGAAGAGTGAGATCCTATCTTTATTAAAAAAAAAAGAAAAAAAAATGAAAACCAGCTGGGCGTTGTGGCTGGTGCCTGTAGTCCCAGCTACTTGGGAGGCTGAGGCCAGAGCATCACAAGAGTTTGAGATTGCTGTGAGTTATGACACCAGGGCACTCAACCCAGGGTGAGGGAGTGAGACTCTGTCTCAAAAAAAAAAAAAAAAGGAAAGGAAAAAGACATCACTAGGTAATAAGAATTCTTCAGCTCTATTATAATCTCATGGAGCCATGTGTGTGGTCCATCATTGACCAAAACGCCATTATTCAGAGCATGACTGTACTAGACTCTGTACCTAGAAAAGGTTACAAGATATTTGCTACCTGCCTTCCTAAACCTTATAGTGTGGTGAAAGGTGGTGTGGCGGCTAATAAGGTAATATCAAATGTTGTGGAGAAAAATATAATGAGTATTTGGGAATCCTAGCATGGAGAGGGAGAAGTTTGCAAGAGAGAAAGAATCTGAAGATGAGAATGTGCTCTAGGAGAGGGGTCTCCGTGCTGGAGGGTGATGAAGAGGTTTGCAGTATACTTCCTGAAAACAGGGCTTAGCTATGACATACGTCCTCCCCCTACCCATGGAAGCTGGGATAGGTTGGTATTTTTGTGTATAATTTTGAACTTGTGTATCTTTGTGGGAAAATTGCTGTTGACAATTTTGCCCTGCTTTGCATTATTCATGATTTTTAAAAGCAGTATTGATTTTATTTTAAAGGGACTGTGTTTCCTTAGGGGATTTGTTGATTTCTGTTCCTTGCAGTTAAAGTCTTGGTGTAGACACTACTGATTTTTGTCGCTCGATCCTTCTACCAAGTGTTTTTATTAGCTACTGTGTATTATGTATTCAGGAACTCAACGTTAAATGGGTTCGTGTTCAGATTAGATTGAAGGCTGGGGTTAAAAATTATGTTCAATTTTTTTCCATTTCAGTCCTTAGACACTCTTTGTGGTTAAATTCAAAGTTAGCATGTTAATATCAATTTATGCCTATTTGGATCTTTAACCAGAATATACACAAAGTAGATAACTGATCTTAAAATATTGCTCTTATTGCCTCCTTAAGAGCATAAATTAAATCCTTCCAACTTGCTTTTTATAGTAACTTTGACAAAACCATGTACCGGAGATGTTAGACATGATTTTTTTTTTTCTACAATAATGACATACTCATTGCGGCAAATTGCAGAATTACAGCTAATATGAACTGGTTAATTCTAACACCAGCCATATTTGCTGGATATTTCTAACATTTTAGAGGAAATCAGTAGTTCATATTTATCTGGAACATTGGGAATATTCAGTTCAAGAATCATTTCAAATCGTAGTTGCTTATTTTATTTTCTGTTAACACTTAGCTAGAGTATGTGAGGAAGCATGGACGGAGAAGAAAGGACGGGTAAAACAGATACTATGGGGAAAGTGATACAGTCGAATCAATAATAAACTGTTTTGAATAAACTACAATAAATAGGAATCTTGAAAGTAGGAAAGAAAATGAAGGCATTAGATAAGATAACCTTGATAAATCCAGCCTACTAATAAAATTATATGATTTTGTATTTAAAGTAGAGATAAGTGAACATGAATTTAACTCCAATTACTGTCTTTATGTAAGGTTCACATTTCATAATACAAAGTGTGTTCTTGAGATCTGAGGTTTTCTCTAAAATGGATAATCATAGTTGGTTTTCTAAAGCAATGCCAAGAACATCAATAAATCAAGTTTAATTATTCATTGCTTTTCTTTTCCTTTGGTTTTGTCTTGATAATGCTCCTCAATTGTGAAACTGTTTATTATCCAGGAATGGGTTAGATCACATTCTTCCTTTAAAATTTGAATTATCTAAGATATTATTTCTCTTCCAAAGATATTTCACTTACTTCTCTTCATGTGTATGTGCTAAGTGTTAGTGAATTGTTTTTCTTAATTCAGTGGGAAGTGAAATAGTTGCAGAATCCTCTAAAACTTGGATCTCTTTGAGCCTCAGGCCTGAGCCACATTACTCTATATGCCCTTTGGACTTCCTGCTCTCTACTTTATAGTGGTGTAAACTTGGGCAAGGCACTTAACCTCATAAAGCCTTTGTCACTAATCTGTAAAACGAGAAGAATGGTGGTACCTACCATATGGGACGGATCTTAAGGATTAAATTCAAGTGGAAGTGGCACCTATAGCTCAAGAGGCTAAGGCACCAGCCACATACACCAGAGCTGGCGGGTTCGAACCCAGCCCAGGCCTACCAAACAACAATGACAACTATAACCAAAATGTAGCCAAGCATTGTGGTGGGCACCTGTAGTCCCAGCTACTTGGGAGGCTGAGGCAAGAGAATTGCTTAAGCCCAGGAGTTTGAGGTTGCTATGAGCTGTGACAACATGGCACTCTACCCAGGACGATAGCTTGAGGCTCTGTCTCAAAAAAATAAAATAATAAAACAAATTCAAGTTGAGAGTTCAGTGTAATATCAAACACTTATTTTGGGGGAAATCTTAACTATTATTGCATATGTCACCACTAGCACTTATGAGCTGAATTGTGTCACCTTCAAAATTTATAAGAAGTCCTTACCTCCAGTACCTCAGAATGTGACTGTATTTGGAGATAGGGCCTTTAAAGAGATGATTAAAGTTAAATGAGGGCGAGGCTCTAATCCCATAAGACTACAATCCTAAGTCAGAGGAGGAAATTAGAACACAGACACACATGGTGGAAAGACCACGTGAAGACACTAACAGAAGGCAGCCGCAAGCCACGGAGAGAGACCTCAAAAGAAACACCTTGACCCTGGACTTCTAGCCTTTAGAACTGTGAAAAAACAAATCTCTGTTGTTGAAGCCACCCAGGCTGTGGTAGCCTGCTATGGCAGTCCTAAAAAATGAATACAATTCTGTTGACAAAAAGAGTATATTTCTAAATTACATGCTAACCTGGGTAAGATACAGGATGTTTCTGAAAGCTACTGTGTTTTTCTGTTTGTATCATTTTCTTGCATGGGGAAAAAATCAACTGGGTGTTGTGTTCTCTGGCCCTAAACTGCCGTCTGTGGGATTTGGCTAACCCAAGTTGGGCCTTAGATGGAACACAGACACAAAGATCACGAGGCAGTTGTAACCAAGATGCCCCAAGGGCATAATAACAACAGCGTAATGGTTTAGCATCTGTTATGTCAATACTGTGCAGGGTAGCGCAGAGTCTAGGATAAGCTAGGCAGAGGTGAATCAGGGAGTGAGCTCATATTTAAACATCACTACGTTACAACAATTTCTGTTTTTCTCCAAGCAGAGCTAAAGATGTTGTTTGTTCATTTGGTGTCTTTATGGGAACAAAATCATTAAACGCTATAGATTTTATTTTCCTATAGATTTATTTTCCTATAGATTTTATTTTCCTTAGAACAGACGGAATGATGATTTCACTGGAACTGGGATAATAATGCCCACATGAATTGCTGATTGCTCTGGGCAGACAACTCCTCTGAACTCCACGTGACTCTTTTTCCTTCTCCTCAGCAGTTTGCACTCTTTTTCATCCCTGCCTCCAAGCCCATCCTTGCTGGCTGCTCATCTGCCCTTTAAATTTCTTTCCTTCTGGAAAGCCAGTGCAGATCAGCTGTGGGCACCGGACAACCCTGACTGCCCTGGAATCCAGGTCACTTGAATCGTTTCGTCCCGCTTCCACTCAGCCCAGGCTCATCGCCTCTAGGGACAGGAGGCAAGAACATTTCTGCAGCCACTGAAGCCCGGAAACCTCCTTTGCCGCTTAGCAGCAACTTCTCTGTTATTACTGGGGAAGAAAGAGACCTAAGTCATTAAAACAACTGTCCCTGGATATTCAGGACATTGGCTTTCTGAGAGACCAAGGTTCATGTTTGTAAGTTGGAGAAGGTAAAGGACAGACAGCGTTTGCTGCATCTCTGGGCATTTATCTCGGCAGAGCTGTGCCCATGCAGGGGTCCACACTGTAGTAAGCGCCTCCTGGCACGTTTCGCCCTGGGTGCCTGCTGGTCTCTGCTTGCTCTGTGACTTGCTCTGCTGCTCTCTGGCCTGCTGGCAGTAGTTTCAGGGAGGAGCTGGCAAAGGAGTGTGGTCTGCACAGCCCCAAGCCCCGGCAGCCTGGAGCAGAGGAGCGTCAGTGCTGAGAGCTTAATAGCCAGGACGGTCACATAGACTCCGCCGCTTCCTTTCAGCCACCTGTCTAGAGACAGAGCAGGTGCTATCAGCTCCATTACGCAAGGCAGTGACATGTGAGGTCAGGGGGGTAGAACTGGGACTGGGCTCCCTGCCCCTCAGATCACACCATGGAGGTGTCTGCCCACTTAGCTGATCCCCTCTCTCAGTCAAGAGTGTCATGGGGAGGTGCCATGCTTATACCAAACCCCACCTGCACAGACAGCCTCCAGGAATCCCTGTGACACTTTCCTCTGTATCCCACAGCAACAACTTCATTTACGGAGAGCTTTCCTTACTGCTGGATCTGAGAACTGCCTGAAATGTCCCATGCACAGCTCCCTCCAGATTCTCCAGATTTTCCAGAGAATTGATTAGCAGAAAGTCCTTTATTTCTGCCAGCAAAAGTCACCTGCATCTCTCTGGCACTACGGACTACTCTGACTTGTGTTTCCTGCTGTATCTTACACCCAGAAAAGGGGGTGCAAAGGGAGCATGTGGAGGTACAAATCCCAAACCAGATTCTTCCCAACTGTGGAGGGCCAAGCCAGGAAGCTGTGCCCAGTGCCCTGCTGGCTACTATGACTTTGCCTGCCTTTGCTTGTAGAAGTAGCTTGGCCTGATAAAGCTGTGAACTAAAACCATAAAAATTGACCTTGGGCCTGTTAGGAGACTACGCAATGATTTTATACTTCGTGCCCAAACCTCTTATATCTCGCTTGCCTGTTTCCGGCTTACACAATCAGGTACATTCCTGAGTACTGGGGGTTGGCTGGGGCAATGGTGTTGGGGAAAGAAAATGCAGAAAACCAAGGGGTTTTGTGCTGAGTCTCCCAATCCGTGTGCCAGCGTTCTTGAGCAACCGTTAGAGAAGCCAAGCCCCGATGACAGGCCCTCTGCGGGGCTTGGAATTCCCCTAGAGGTTCCCATGGAGACTCCGGAGGGAGCTGCTGTCCGCAGTCCAGGCTTGGAAGGAGTGAGAAGAACTTGGCAAACGAGGAAAGATGGTCATAGAGATGGCAGCATTAGAGTCGGTGACCCCAGCCTGCTTTGTTGGGGATGGGTTTTGGTACAAACAGCTGTTACGTCACATGTCTGCTGAGAGGCACATATTTGTCGTACTATGTCTCGAGACATGATATAAACTTCCCTGGGAAGGCCTGAGAGGGAGGGGTGTGCTGGGGATGTGTGCTCTCCCAGTGCCATTTCCAGCTACACTCTGGGGACTGCTGGGTCCAAGCTGAAGGTGGGGGAGAAGCCCAGGGTTGTGGCTGGGTCTGCCACAAGTTCTCCTTCATGCCCTGACATTTCGGGCTGCGGTTGCCATCCTCTGCCCCGCTGCAGTCCCAGCCACAGGCCCCCCAGGACCCTGGAGACCCACACCACCCTGACCCACCCAGGCCTGGAGTGAAGTGCTTGGACTAGAGGCAGGAATATTCCTGTCCAAATACCCATTGAGCCAGTTCATTCATTCGTTCATTTATTCATCCATCCCAGTAGAGCTCCTGAGACCTACTATGCGTCCAGTTGGATGCCAGGCCCTGGGGACAGAGACGTGAGCAGGCCCAAGTCTCTGCTAAGCCCACTTAGGGAGAAAAAGCAACATTAGGCAATTGTAGTCCAGTATGGCAGGTGCTGCGAGGAAGCCTGGGTCACATACGGTGGGCTACATTAGTCACACAAGCTCGGGCAAGGCTCTCGGGACAAAGTCACAGTGCAGCTGAGACCTGGGGCTACTTTAACCCTGGACTCCCGCTTGGCCTGTGTGTGCAGCCTGGCTGTGAACATTGCCACTCTGCCCCTTTCCTCTGCGGACGCCCATCCCTGCACACCCCCACAAGCCTCTTTTACTTCTAAATTGTTACTGAGTGTTGACGCTGGGACAGACACTGAGCTGGAAGTTTTGTGAAGACCATCTCCTAGCAACCCTGTGGGATAATGGGGTCAGACCACATAGGTCCAAACCCCAATACAGCACTGCAAGCCATGAGGTCTGGGGCAAGTCAGTAAACCTCTCTCTGCCTCGGTTTCCCTAATGATAGTCCACACTCCTTAGCGTTGGTTGATGTGAGGTCTAAATGGGTTAATACATATGCAGTGCCCAGCACAACGTAAGTGTTAGCTCGTATTGTGGTAGCCTCCATTTTTAGATGAGGAATTTAAAGTTCAGAGAAGTAAGCCATTTGTCCAAAGTCACACAGCTGGTCACTGTCAGGGCTTCTGACTTCATGCTCCAAGTGCCCCTTTCATGACACCACAGCTGTGTCCACTCTACAGTTGCCTCTGACACCATCTCTGGTTCAGAGGTCCACCTGCCCCTGTGGCCAAGGTTGTGACCACCTGATGTGCTGACTCAGCTGACTCCCACCAACCTGCAATAGCAGCTGAGCCCAGTCTGGCCCACTGCAGCCCACATCTGGACACGGGAGCACCCAGGAGTTTGGGCCCAAAGACCACGTCCTGCCTGGGCCCCTCCCACTCAGGCTGGCTGTGCTGGTGCAGGGGGAGTGTGCCACCTGGAAAGGGGTAGTGGAGGGGACATTAAGAAGGCCATCCAGGAAGCTGGGTGCTAAATGAGAGACGCGGGCTGTGGCACTGGGGAGGGCCTGAGTGGGGCCAGAGGAGACCAGCCAGGTAGAGTGAGGCTGCCAGGCAGGCAAAGAATGGCTTCAAATAAAGGAAAACATTGA
>CAUYRH010071271.1:0-10723 GCA_963574655.1 Perodicticus potto | reverse complement strand
GAGCTTCTGGAGTGTGGTTAACCAGCCCTTCTTCAAGGATCTGGAACTGATGACTGTGGGTTTTTTCCTCAATAGCTTTGCAAGGGATCCATACAGTATTACAGTCTGAGGCTTAGGAAACCTGCTTGGTGTGGTGGTGTTGGGTGGCTCTGTCTTGTTATCAGTTGGTTCTTGTCCAATCCTAGTGGATCAGTGACTCTGGTGAAGTCCTAGCTGTGCAAAAATACAAGCAACTAAGACATCACACCCGTCATGGACAACAACTGGAAGAGGAAAATAAATCCTTCCCATTACTACACAACCAGGTTACCACCCAAGAGGGTCCTTGGGTGATTGGCTTAGGTTAGGTGTTTCAAGCCAATTGACCCAGTCAGTATGAACTCTCAAGTGGGAGAGATCAAAAGGTCTCCAGTAACTAGATGGCAGAGGTCTACTGGCTGCTCAGATATGGCTCACTCCAGTGCTCTATGGAGTCAGAAAGGCCCGCATGGTATCAAACTTGGACCAGGGGCTGGGTTGCTTTCTCCACTTTGCTTCTCTTTCACGCCCAGTAACTAGTGACCCCACAGGGCTGCAGTCTTTCTCCCTCCAATAAGCAGATATGCTGGGGCTTAGCACCTGTCAGAGTCAAAGGAAGGTCAATGCCCCTGTGGCCTGGCCACTACCCTCTGCTACCAGCTGGCTGGGGGTGCTGAGGTCTGCCTGCCTTGGTTATTCAAAAGCCCCTGGCAAGTGTTCCACTTGGACTCTGTCTAATTCTGAGTGTAACAGGTCAGCAAATGCTTTCCTCCCTCAGCCACCACACCTTTGCCCCTGCCACTCTGCAGCATCGGTATCCCTATAGAGTGAGTTCTGGTTTCCGCTGGAAGTCCTCAGATTTGGGGAGGTGTCTCTCCAAGATTAGACTCGAGTGGGATCACTCTATTGTTGCTGGATCTTTGTGGGGAGTGACCCTGTGTAGCTCCCCTGAAACTGCCCCAGCTAGGGAGTTCTGGTTATGGGAGCAGCTTTGAAGCATGGGGCACACAGATCCAGCAGCAGGGTGGGGGATGCTGAACGTGTTTATGGCAGTGCCTGGTACTTGGTGACTTTGGCAAGGAGAGACCTAGGCTCATGATTCTGGCCAGGGGGGTGGGGCGTGGTGCAGAGAGCAGGGTGCAGGGGACTTGCGGCTCCAGCAGTTCTCTGGCTGAACAGGGGACCCTGTGCGGAGGCAGGGAGGGCACCTGCGGCAGGGCATGGGACACACGGCTCCAGCAGGCCCTGGCTGAACAGGGGGTGGGGTGTTTGGGCCGGCAGACTGGGAGGGGGGCACTGCTCATGAGCCTCCTCCAACACTTTCTTCAGGGGTTAGGCTTCTGGTTCATCAGGTAAGGGGGGGAAGGGTAGACTGGAAGTTCACAATTGGCAGGGAAAACTTTAGTTCAATTTTTCTGCCTAGCAAGAGAATGTTCAGAGTCACAGCAGGGTCCCTCTCGGGGAGTAGTCCCCACTTCCTACAGCTCTCACCCATGGGGCAACATAAGAGGTCTGCAGTTCACTGCTCGCCTGTAGAAAACCCTCAGGAGCAAATGAAGAGAAAAAGGAAAGAAAAAAAAGAAAAACCACACAGCTTTCTTGGGGGAGGGGATGGATTTATCCTTTTGGATAAATTTTGTACCTGAAACGTGTTTTCTTGGAGTTGCAGCATGCCTTAGCAGAGGTGACCTGCAGTTATCACTTCTCTCTCAGCTCGGCTCCCAGTCCTCAGCTTAATTGGGTACTTTCTGGACGATATCCTTCCCTTAGGACCCGAGGTTTTTTCTGATTCCACATAAATGAAGTATTATTTTTCTGAGATCTTTAAAGTATGACAGTGGAATTTTAATAGGGATTGCATTAAAATTGTATATGGCTTTGGGTAGTATGGACATTTTAATAATGTTGATTCTTCCCAGCCATGAGCATGGTATGCTTTTCCATTTGTTAACATCTTTAGCTATTTCTTTCCATAGAGTTTCATAGTTCTCTTTATAGAGATCTTTCACGTCTTCTGTTAGGTAAACTCCCAAATAGTTCATCTTCTTTGGTACTACTGTGAATGGAATAGAGTCCTTGACTGTTTTTTCAGCTTAACTATTGTTGGTATATATAAAGGCTATAGATTTATGAGTGTTGATTTTGTAACCTCAGACACTACTGTATTCCTGGATCACTTCTAAGAATTTTGTAGTAGAATCCCTGGTGTTTTCCAGATATACAATTATATCATCTGTGAAGAGCAAAAGTTTGATGTCTTCTGACTCTATATGAATACACTTGATCGCCTTTTCTTCACTAACTGCAATGGCTAAAACTTCCATTACAATGTTAAAGAGCAGTGGAAACAATGATCTGAATGGAAATGATTTCAATTTAATATTGGCTGTGGGTTTGCTGTAGATGGCCTCTATTAGTTTAAGAAATGTCCCTTCTATACCCATTTTCTTAAGTGTTATGATCATGAAGGGATGCTGGATATTGTCAAAAGCTTTTTGTGCATCAATTGAGAGAATCATATGGTCTTTGTTTTTTAATGTGTTTATGTGATGATTTATATGTATAGATTTATGCATATTGAACCTGCCTTGAGACCCTGGGATAAAACCCCTTGGTCAGGGTGTATAATTTGTTTGATGTGTTGCTGGATTCTGTTTGCTAGGATCTTGTTGAAAATTTTTGCATCAATATTCATTAGTGATATCGGTGTATAATTTTCTTTTCTTGTTGGGTCTTTTCCTGATTTGGGGTCAAGGAGATGTTTGCTTCATAGAATGTGCTGGGTAGTAATCTTTCTTTTTCTATATTTTGTAAAAGGTTGAGTAATATAGATACTAGTTCCTCTGTAAAGGTTTGGTAGAATTCTGATGTGAAACCATCTGGTCCCAGCCTTTTCTTTTTAGGGAGATTTTGTATAGTTGATGCTATTTCAGAACTTGATATAGGCCTGTTCAACATTTGCACTTGATTTTGGCTAAGTCTTGGAAGGTGGTGTTCTTCCAAGTATTGGTCAATTTCCTTCAGATTTTCATGTTTCAGAGAATAAAGTTTCTTGTAATATTCATTAAGAATTTTTTTAATTTCTGAGGAATCTGTTGTTATTTCATCATTACCATTTCTGATTGATGAAATTAGAAATTTTACTCTTTTTTTTTCCTGGTTAGGTTGGCCAAAGGTTTATCTATTTTGTTGACCTTTTCAAAGAACCAACTTTTTGATTTATTAATCTGTTCTATAATTCTTTTGTTTTCAATTTCATTTAATTCTGCTCTAATTTTAGTTATTTCTATTCTTCTGCTGGGTTTGGAATTGGAATGTTTTTCCTTTTCTAGTTGCTTGAGACGTCCCCTTAAGTTTTTAACTTCCTCTCTTTCCATTGTGTTGAGGAAGATTTGCAGTGCTATAAATTTCCCTCTTAGGATTGCCTTTGCAGTATCCCAGAGGTTCTGATAATTCATGTCTTCATTGTCGTTTTGTTCCAAAAATTTGGTAATTTCCTTCTTTATCTCATCTATGACCCAGCTATCATTCGGCATAAGGTTATTTAGCTTCTAAGTTTTTGTTTGAGTATGCAGATTTCTGTTTTTACTGAGTTCAACTTTTATTCCATGATGATCTGAGAAGATGCAAGGAATCATTTCCATTCTTTTAAATTTGCTGAGGTGAGACTTGTGACCTAAGATGTGATTGATTTTGGAGTATGTTCCATGGGCTGATGAGAAGAATGTGTATTCAGTTTTGTTAGGATGAAATGTTCTGTAGATGTATTTTAAATCCAAATATTGAATGGTTAAGTTTAAACTGAAAATTTCTTTGTTTATCTTCTTACTGGAGGATCTATCCAACACTGCCAAAGGAGTGTTAAAATCTCTGACTACTATGGAGCTGGAGGAAATCAAGTTGCTCATGTCTGTTAGAATTTCTCTTATAAATTGAGATGCATTCTGGTTCGGTGCAGGTGGAGGTGAGGCCTGACAGACTCGGGTGCTTAACGGAGGCTGGGCTGATTCATTCTGTTTCAGTCCTGCCCCTGATTGATGTTGCAGAATTTGTTTTTGTCCCAGCTATATTCCCCTGTGGATCAGACACTGCTTGAGTTCACAGAAACTGCAACTCAGCCTGTTCTGCACTGCTGCTCAGTCCCGGCTGCAGTCAGAGCTCACACTCAGCTGTCAGTACCAGCCCCTGCCTGCCCATCTTTGTCTCAGCTATGATCCCTGGAGGGTGGGTGCAGCTGAGGCTCCGTAAAGCAGTCCTCTGAGTCAGCCCCACCCTCGGAGTCTGCTGTCTCTGTGTGCACATATTCTAGTCCCCATGCTCCACCCAAGCTGGTACTGCCTCAGGCAACCCTTGTTGCTGCCACCCAGCCCCCCTGATCAGTGATGCAGAGGCAGCACCGCAGATGAAATGATTGATTTGAAAGGGAATGGCTGACCCTCACTCAGGAATTTCAGCAAATTTACTTTTATGGAGACAGAGTCTCACTTTGTTGCCCTTGGTAGAGTGCTGTTGCATCATAGCTCACAGGGACCTCGAATTCTTGGGCTCAAGTGATCCTCTTGCCTCAGCCTCCTGAGTAGCTGGGACAGGTGCCCACCACAATGCACAGCTATTTTTAGAGATGGATTCTCACTTTTGCTCAGGTTGGTCTCTAACCAGTGAGCTCAGACAATCCACCCACATAAGCCTCCCAGTGTGCTGGGATCACAGGTGTAAGCCACTGCAACAGGCTGAATGAAAAAAAATTTTTATGCAATGACAAAGGGGTCAATTCTCAAAAGAGACACAACTACCCTAAATGTGTATACATCTAACAAAAGAGTATCAAAATATATGAGGCAAAAACTAATGGAAATGAGAAGAAAAATTAAAATATCTACAATTATAGTTGGAGATTACTACACCGGACAAACCCCAAACAAGATAAATTTAAAAAAATATATAAGTAGACACAATATATTTCTAAACACTAAAGACAAAAAAGTCTTAAAGGCAGCTGCAGAGAAATTGCCTATAGGGGGAAAAATTACTCGAATGACAATGAATTTCTCATCTTGTAGAGGCCAGAAGGAAATGGAAAAACATCTTTCAAATACCCTCCCCAAAAGAAATGTGAATCGCATGTCCAGTGAAAATATCTTTCTGGAATGAAAAGGAAATCAAGACATTATCAGACAAAGGAAAACAGAATTTGTGGCCAGCACAGCTACCCCAGAAGACTAAAAAATTCCTCTACCCTGAAGGAAGCTTGAACTTCAGGAAGAAAACAATCAAATGGGCAAAAGTAGAAATAAATATAACAGAATATCTTCTTGTGAATTAAGACTCTCCATAGGCAAAAAACTGAACCTTTGACAAATATCATGCTAAGCAAAAAAATTTAAATGGATCATGGATTTAAATGTCAAACAAAGTTATAAAACTCTTAAAGGAAAACATAGGTCTGATTGGAGTATATGGTTAAGTATGTGGAACTGGGAAGCAAATGATTTCTTTAAAAAGAGAGATAGCTTATGATGCAATGATTTAACTCCACCATTGTAGTGCAAAGACAGCCAAAGACACCCAAAGGCAACATGTAAATAAATGGGCATGGTTATTCCAATAACAGGCATCCAGCCTTCCAGCCACAGTTTACCAAACTCTGCTCTAGTTAGTAAGTATATTTTTTATCAGTGATATAGGTTAGACATTATTAAATTACTTTAATGTGTATTCTAAGATGGAAGAAGTAAGAAAATAGATTCTCGATAATATCCAGAGGCTATCTGAATAGGGAACACAAATGAAATGGAAAGATATTTATTTGCATGTATACATACATGTACATACAAACACACAATAGAATATTAACAAACGAGCAATGTGGTTGAAATGTGGTTCAACCTTTAACTACAGGTTGAAAGTATACAAAGGAGTTCATTATAATATTTAAACCTTTTTCTTCTGAAATAACTAAAGACTTACAGAAAAGCTTAAAAGAATTCAAAAAATAGGGTGGTGCCTGTGACTCAGTGAGTAGGGCACTGGCCCCATATACCAAGGGTGGTGGGTTCAATCCCGACCCCAGCCAAACTGCAACAACAACCAAAAAAATTGCTGGGAATTGTGGCAGGTGCCTGTAATCCCAGCTACTCAGAAGGCTGAGGCAAAAGAATTGCCTAAGCTCAAGAGCTGGAGGTTGCTGTGAGCTGTGGCAGCATAGCACTCTACTGAGGGTGACAAAGTGAGACTCTGTCTCAAAAAAAAAAAAGCATTCAAAAATAGCTTACTGCTCTATAATTTCTTGGACACCACTAAGTAGTTTCTGAATGTTTTCACACTTTTCCTCCAAAGCACAGAATCTTTCTGTCCAGAGCTTTATTAATTGGCCAAGTTCCTATAAGAAAGGTGTGGGAAAGAGAAGAGACTTAAAATTATGACACTTGAATGTTTTTGCTATATATGATGACAAGAAGTATTCTCCATAGGTGAAATTATACTACCAACTCTTGACAAGAGATCTTTAATTCCATCTATCCCCTACAAAGGAAAGCACTGGAAGTGATATTAAGAGGACAATATAGGGATTTCTGGGAGGGAAAATTAGCAAATTTTGCTGTTTTAACTATGAAATAATGAATTACTTTCAAGGTACCACAAAAGTAATCAGACAAACCCAGATGTCATATTGTTTAAGAATGTTAATGTATGGGAGGCTGGATTGCTTGAGTTCAGAAGTTGGAGACCAGCCTGAGGAAGATGCAGACCCCATCTCTAAAAATAGCTGGGTATTGGCTCAGTGCCTATGGCTCAAGTGGCTAAGGTGCCAGCCACATACATCTGAGCTGGTGGGTTCAAATCCAGCCCAGGCCTGCCAAACAACTACGGCTGCAACCAAAAAATAGCCGGGCATTGTGGCAGGTGCCTGTAGTCCCAGCTACTTGGGAGGTGAAGGCAGGAGAAACGCCTGAGCCCAGGATTTGGAGGTTGCTGTGAGCTGTGACACCACAGCACTCTACCCAGGTGACGGCTTGAGCCTCTGTCTCAAAAAAACCAAAAATATCTAGGTGTTGTGGTGGGTGCCTGTAGTCCCAGCTGCTTGGGAGGCTGAGGCAAGAGGGACTGCTTGAGCCCAAGAACTTGAGGTTTCTGTGAGGTATGATGCCACAGCACTCTACCAACTTTAATGGATACACAGTTGATTTTTTGACTGATAACATTACTAGAAGGGAAAATTAATGCAGATAATCTACTGGGTCAAGCAATCCAAAAATATTATCAACTACTAGAGCTGAATAATTTTACAAAACCTAGTGGGATATTAATACAATATAGAGTCTTATCTTTGTTCACATTTGACATCTTTTAAAACAAGCTCTTATAAGTACACAGCATGCTACACTGAAGACCAAGAACTGCTAAAAGAGGATCCAGCATTCTTGTTCCCTGATCAGTCTTTTGTTGGCCAATATCTCTGAATAACACTTCAGCTGACAATACATGTCTAATATTCTGATTATGAATAAAGTCTGTCAGTATTTTTGCTAATTTCAAAGTACGGGGTAATATAGGTGTTATATCAGATTTATCTACATGTAAATATGTGTTTGAGTTACATAATGGTTTTATTAGTATTCACTTCAAGTTTTAGAAAACCTAATAATTACTTACTTAATGAACTTGAACTTCCTTCCTTATAACCAGAAAGCCATTAGATACTTTTCAGATCAGTCTTTTTGTTTGATTTCTTAATCAGTTGTCTACTAATTTTTTTTTTTTTTTTTTTGAGACAGAGTCTCACTATGTCACCCTCAGTACAGTACATGGCATCACAGCTCACAGCAACCTCAAACTCTTGGGATTAAGTGATTCTCTTGCCTCAGTCTCCCAAGTATCTAGGACTACAGGCACCTGCCACAACGCCTGGTGGTTTTTTGTTACAGTTATCAATGTTGTTTAGCTGGCCTGGGCCAGCTTCAAACCCACCAGCCTCAGTGTATGTGGCTGGCACCATAACCATGGGTGCCTTTTTTTTTTTTTAGAAAGAATCTCACTTTTTCACCCTTGGTAGAGTGCCATCGCATCATAGCTCACAGCAAACTCAAACTCATGGGCTCAATTGGTTCTGCTGCCTCAGGCTCCCGAGTAGCTGCAACTACAGGCACCCACCTCAATGCCCAGCTATTTTTAGAGGTAAGATCTTGCTCTTAGCTCAAACTATACTCAAACTCCTGAGCTCAGGTGTTCCACCCACCTTGGCCTCCAAAAATGCTAGGATTACTGGCATGAGGCACTGTGCCAGACCTAGTTGTCTGCCAGTTTTAACCATTTCACAACAACTAATTTCTAAAAAGCAGATCAGCCTTAAAATATATACCTCAAAAGTTCTCATCAGGTTTAAGGTAAATACATTATGTAGAAGTATGAGAAACTGCTGCAAATTCAAACTGTCAAGAAACACATAGAAAAACAACTAAAAACTGGCTCTTTCAAGGAATATAATCACTACCACCATCTATAGGATGATGCAAATGCTGATAGATGCTCATAAGGTCAATTCCTCTTTAGAAAACAGAGCTACTAATAGAATATCCATATATATTAGCAGGAGGAATAAACACACAGTGAGTTGATCAATAACTATTAACTATTGGCTCAGTGCCCATAGCACAGTAGTTATGGCAACAGCCACATACACCAAAGGTGGCAGGTTCAAGTCTGTCCCAGGCCAGCTAGCCAACAATGACAACTGCAACAGAAAATATCCAGGCACTGTGGTGTGTGCCTGTGGTCTTAGCTGCTTGGGAGGCTGAAGGAAGAGAATCACTTGAGCCCAAGAGTTTGAGGTTGCTGTGAGCTGTGACATCACGGCACCCTACCAAAGGTGACATGGTGAGACTGTGCCTCAAAAAAAAAAAAAAAATATATATATATATATATACATATATATACTATTATTTCTACTAATTTTTGATGTTAATCATTTACCTGAAAAGTTTCATGCTTATCAACTAGAAAAAATTAGCAGTATTATTTTAAATTTGCTTTAAATGCAAAAGAAAAGTCTTAGAAGTGTTTCCTTCTCTTGCCTCAAGAGATAGGGATATGAATTCCTTGCCCTTCATTTTCCAAATAAAAAGAACTCTTTACTCCTCACTATGTCATGTCAACAGTTTTAATGACCAAAGAGTTATGCCATACCATAACAGGCTTGTTAATACACACGAGCCCCTAAGCAAGGTAAGCCAGTGTGCCAACAGCCATGCAACTGTGTGCATGAACTCAGTGAGAATAGAAGTTTGTCCCCAGCTCTAGCATATAACCAGGAGTTTGCTTCGCACCCCAGTCCTCATTTCCCCTTTCTGCCAGTGTGGATCCAGACAGCAGTCCTCTCCTGGAGCACCGGAGTCCACACTTCCCCTTTCTGCTAGTATGCATCCAGACAGAACTCCGCTCCCAGAACATCTGAGTCCTGCACCCTGACAGCTGGGTGCAGGAAGAAATAAAACAGGAAATCATTAACTTCCTTGAACATAACAACAATGAAAACACAAGCTACCAAAACCTGCGGGATACTGCAAAAGCAGTTCTGAGAGGAAAATTTATCACTTTAGATGTCTACATTCGAAAAACAGAAAGAGAGCACATCAACAAACTCACAAGCCATCTGATGGAATTGGAAAAAGAAGAACAATCTAAGCCTAAACCCAGCAGAAGAAAAGAAATATCCAAAATTAAACCAGAGATCAATGAAATTGAAAACAAAAGAATAATTCAGAAAATTAATGAATCAAGGAGTTGTTTTTTTTTAAGAAATAAATAAAATAGATAAACCTTTGGCCAGACTAACTAGAAATAGAACAGTAAAATCTCCAGTAGCCTCAATCAGAAATCATAAAGGGGAAATTACAACTGATGCCGCAGAGATATAAGAGATCATCTCTGAATACTGCCACAAACTCTATGCCCAGACAGTTGACAATGTAAAGGAAATGGATCAATATTTGGAATCACACCCTCTCCCTAGACTTAGCCAGGAAGAAATAGAGCTCCTGAACAGACCAATTTAAAGCACTGAGACTAAAGAAACAATAAAAAATCTTCCAACAAAAAAATGCCCTGGTCCAGATGGCTTCACACCAGAATTCTATCAAACATTCAAGGAAGAGCTTTTTCCTGTACTGCAGAAATTATTCCCAAAAATTGAGGAAGGAATCTTCCCCAACATGTTCTACGAAGCAATCATCCTGATATCAAAACCAGGAAAAGGGGGAGGGGGGAGGATGGGTGGAGGGAGGGCCATTGGTGGGATCACACCTACGGTGCATCTTAGCAGGGTATTGGTGAAACTTATTAAATGTAGAATATCAATGTCTTCATACAGTGATCAAGAAAATGCCATGAAGGCTATCTTTAACAGTATGACCAAAATATTTCAGATTGTATATGAAGTCAGCACATTGTGCTCCATGATTGCACCAATGTACACAATTATGATTTAATAACATTATTTAAAAAATAAATAAATAAATATTTTTTTTTCTTTTTTTATTGAATCATATCTGTGTACAATAATTCAGTCATGGGGTACAGTGTACGGGCTTCACATACAATCAGAGATATTTTCATCAACCTGATTGCGATAACATTCAAGAGACTTTCTCATTACTTTGTGAGAACAATTTTGATCCGTATTTAGAAGTTTTCTCCTAACCCTTCAAAT
>CAUYRH010071270.1:0-12538 GCA_963574655.1 Perodicticus potto | reverse complement strand
GCAGCCCTGTGGGATATCCTCCTGTGGGTTACACTGCAACTTTGCTATTCTTTAAGGCAAGTGTACCCTTGTCGCTTTTGATAGCTAAGTGCTGCCACATGGTTTCTTCTATTCTGTGATTTCATTATCCCATTGCTCCTTGGAGCACAGTCAGTTTGTAACAATCTGTCCTACTATCAGACTTACAGGGTTAATACTGAACTGATGGCCTTCCCACTAGTGCATTCAATGATAAATTTATAAACATAGTATCTTTGACAGCATCCAAGGAACATGGTTAGTTAGCAGATTTTCTGGTCTAATGTAGTAGTCACATTTCAGCATGCCCACTTCTTTGAGGCTTTAATTCCTTTCTGCACAGTTTGGCATGACAATTCTGGCATCCCTACTTCATTGAATATGGCTAATTACTTTTTTCAAGCTTTCCAAGTACTACTAAAATTAGTACATTACCTTAGTACAGTTGTTTCGTGCTAAGGTTTGTCCCTGGTTATCATTCTAGCAGCCAGGAGGAAAGGTTAGGGTAGATACTGGAAAGAGAAATTATTGTGTGTTCCCATTTAAATACTCTGTATAATTTCCCCATCAAGGGAGAGAAACATATGTCACAAACACACATATTCTTGTACATATGACTAGGAATCTAAGAAAGTCATCAGGGCATATTTTTACTACAGTAATGTCCCATTTCTGTATGCATGTTACAAAAATTTCACTTATGAATCCCTATACCACTCCCACCCTGTGGATTTCAGTGGGACTGCCCTGGCCCTCTATATGCGACTATCCATTTATGAGTGATTTGAATGCAGACCAACAAAGTCACATTACAGGCAAATATTGACTGCATCTTTCAATACACATTTTTAAAATCTTTTGCGGAGACAAAACTTCTATGCCCTGCCCAGATAAGGTTCTACCATTTGGACTTTGAAAAGCCTAGTTTGGAGGGGAAAAAAATTAGCTTTAACTGCTTTATTTTTACTTTACATTTCCACTATAACTAGATTAACTCTACTGAAAAGAGCATATGTATTTGTTTCTGATTGGCAGCAAAAATTAAAAACAAAATGAAAAGACGACTACATCAAGATATTACCTTATTCTGTGAATAGTGCTTGTGTGCCTGTATGCCTGTCTGCATTTTTATTTATCTAGTTAATACCTGAATTTATTTCAAAATTCTGAAAGTAAAGAAAAAAAGATGTTATGTAAACAGGATATTAACATAACAGTAAAACCTCTTAGGTAACTGTACTGAATAAATTACCCTTTTAGTATGGTCTAAGCTGTAAGTCTGTTCCAAGTTCATGAAGAACATGAGAAGGTTCTGGCTACTGTCACCTTCTACTCTCTGATATGTACTGTTTCTTTCACACACACTTTCACTTTTGCTGCTTATTAGTCTCTGAATCACTTCTCAGTCACTGCGAGTTTTACAGGTGTTATTTGCAGAATAAATAGCATCCATTATTCTTTGGTATTTATCTAAAAATGGTACAGTTGACCCCGGAGCAACATAGGAATCAGATGTGCCAGCCTCCTGCACAGTTAAAAATCCACATATGATTTTTGACTCTCTAAAATCTCAACTACAAACGGCCTGCTGTTGCTTGGAAGCCTTACTGACAACATAAGCAGTTGGTCAACACATATTCTGTATGTTGTATGTATTAAATACTGTATTCTAGCAATAATGTAATCTAGGGAAAAGAACATATCATTAAGAGAATCATAAGGAAACTGCTGTTCATTAAAGGAAAGTGGATCACTATAAAGGTCTTCATCCTTGTTATCTTCCCATTGAGTGGGCTGAGGAGGAGGGGAAGGAAGGGTTAGTGTGGTCTCAGGGGTGCAAGAGTGAAAGAAAATTCACACGAAAGTGGACCCATGCAGTTCAAAACCATGTTACCAAAGGGACAACTATAACATGACAATTTATATCAAAAGATGATTTTATGCATGCTTTCACATAGGTGCGTGTGAACGTATGTATCAACAGACTGTAACCACTTAATTAGATTTGGGTGACACTTATTTAGAACAGTAGTCTTCAAAGTGAGAGTGTATAAAATATTCCACGGGGGTGCCAGAATTATAAAAATATACTAACATATTCTGACATTTAGTAAATCCATCAATACTGATGACCTTGCATGTATTATAGTATACCAGATAATTACGTGTCACATGTGAGGTAAAAGGGTGCTACCCACGGAGGTGGATATGGCTCTGTTCTTTGCTTTCAGAGTCTGGTAGTTTATGTGAATACTGTTAAGTGGATTTTAATTATTTAAAATAATAATTTAATTATTAAGTTGATTTAATTATTTAAAATAATGTTTGATAATACTTTGTATCCTCAGATGAAAAGTGGTAATAAAAACCTCTTCTTTTATAGTCACATAGAGATTTCCTGGTTATCTAAAGCTTTCTTTTCTTTTATATCTCTAGTATATAGCTTTGAGTTAATCAAGTCCCTCTGTTGGTGACACAGTTAACATTGGTCCATGGGCATCCCCTGGCTTGTAGTATTTACTCTTACATCTCCATTCTCCACCATCTACCAGAAGCAACCATCCTAATGCTTTTAATGCACTGGATATTTTAAGTACTCTTTATATATATATATATATATATATATATATATACATATATAGCATATATATATATTGTTATTTTATATTCATGTATTTAAATTTACATAAATATTAATATACATATATTTTATTAAATTCAATTCCTTTCTTTTGTCACTCACCACGATGCTTTAAGATTTACCCAGGATTGTTTTAAGGCTTTCAAATGCTGCTAGAGTACTCCAGAGTGTGGACCCATCCTATTTTAATTATCCATTCTACCAGTAAAAGACCCTCAAATTCCAACAATTCTGGATATTTTTATGCATTTCATCACATATCACCTTCATATTTTCTAGAACATAAATCTAGGAACAAGATTATTGCATAATAAAATATGCATTTCCTCTAATTAACTATTGCTACATTATACTTCAGAGTGGCTTTTTGAGATGTGGGAATCTATACTTCACCCTGCAATGCATGGAGGATACCTCGACCTCCATGTAGCTATAGGTATTCTGAATTATCCAGAGTTCAAGACTTTGCTGAACTGATGGTATAATCTACATTATGGTTTTATATCTACGATTAGCATTTTCATTTACATTGTATTTACTAATGAATTTGAGCATCTCTCCATTTGCTTTTTAGCTTTATATAATCTTCAACTATAAATTGACTCTTAAATCCTTTGCGTGTTATCCTATTAAAACCTTAACACTTTCCTCCATGGAAGTTTTTTATATTATACATATTTTTTAACAAAAAATAAATTCTTGAACACTTTATATTTCTCAGTTGCCCATTGGTAAAATAGTTGAATGCTGGTTTTTTGTTAACTAGTCTTGTGCCAAGAAATCTTACTGAATTCTCTAATTTTTAATATTAATTTAAAAATTATTCTTTTTTTAATGATTCTTTTGGTTTTTCTTTATAGATGATCATATTCTATAAACATTACACAGTTCCTCCAAGACATACATCTCTAATGATTTTTCCTTTCTTTCTCCTTGAGTGTTTATAAAAACATATTAAACAGCAACAATGAGAGAGGACATCTTCATTTTATGATTAGCTTTAATGTTAAACAAATGCATCTTAAGTATCTCCACCAAGGATAATATTTACTGATACTTTGATATATAATAACTTTTCAAAATAAGTGTGATTGCCTTTTGTTTCTAGATTTCTAATTATTTATTATAAATACAAACTAAATTTTTTAAAGCAAAAATAACCTCATAAATTTTAGTATACAGATTTGCAACATACTAAAATTTATGAGGTTATTTTTGCTTCTTTTACGGCCCTTACATTTTTCTTCTTCAATTTATTAATAAAGATATTTACATTAAAAGAGTTTCTGATACTCATTATCTTTTCAATTCTGGAATTAAAAATACCACTTGATTGTGGTATATTTTATATTGTATACTTATTTAATATTTTACTTAGGATATTTTCATCTATGTACCTAAGACAAATATCTTAACAATATCTTTCTAGTTATTGTTCTTGCTTGATTGTGAAATCAAGATTTCACCAACCCTAAAGAATAATCTGGGCAGCTATTGCTGTTTCCTAATTTCCAGAAATACCATACATAATAATAGGAAATAACTATTGCTTTAAAGTTTGATGAATGTCACAGATAAAACAATCAGAGTTTTTTAAAGTTTTGGGAATCTAAGGGTATGATTATGATATCAATTATACTGTTCTATTTGAGTGTTTTATTCCATCTTAAACCCTTTTGAGACTTTGTATTTTTTTCCAAGATTTAAGGTTTTTATTTCAGTATGCAAATTGGCTAACAACTTCTTGATCATAGTATTCTTTATTATTTCCTTTTTTCATATTTCTTTGAGTTAATTTTTACTTCTTTAAAAACATTCGTTTCTAAAGCTCAGATTTTCCATTCAGGTACCATTTATTTGTGTCATGTATGAAATCTGGTAATTAAGTTCTCACACTTGCCACTGTGTGTGCTTACATTGGCAGATTATATAAACAACTCAGTAAGGTTTCATATGCTGGGAATATCAGAGTCTCACAGCTGTGTTCATATCAACGTGTGGCGGTGTCTTGCTGAGAGGTGTTCATTATTGTTGTTGCACGTTTTTGTGTGCCATCGCAAGAATGTCGAAGGTTGAATTAGAGCAACAAACAACATTTGTAAATTTCTTGTTAAACTTGGAAAGGGTGGAAATGAAGTCAGGGTCATGTTAGTCCAAGTTTATTGGGATAATGCCATGAAGAAAATGGCAGTGTATAAATGGATTAAACATTTTTCTAAAAGAAGAAAAAGTGTAACTGATGAAGAGAGGTCACGGTGGCCAATAAGAAGACTGTCAAAAACATGGCAAAAACTTATTGAACCTCTATAATGTCAAAATCATAGGCTGACTCTGAGAAGCATTGCATACCAAGCAAACATTGATACAGAAACAGTTAGGAAAATCTAAACTGAAAATCCTGAGAAAGGTGTGGCTCTTGTACCACAACAATGCATCAGCTCACATGGCACTGTCTGTGAGGGAGTTTTTAATCCAGTAAACAAATAACTGTATTAGAAACCCCTCCCTACTCACCTGATTTGGCCCCCCAATGACATTTTTCTTACCCAAAGATAAAAACAATATTGAAAGAAAGATGTTTTTATGACATTCAGGACATCAAGGTAATACAATGACAGCTCTGATGACCATTCCAGAAAAAGAGTTCCAAAATTGCTTTGAGGGGTAGACTAGGCACTGGCATCAGTGCGTAGCTTTCCAGGGGGAGTACTTAAAGGTCAAAGTAGTGACATTCACTAATGAGGTATATACCAATTTCTCTAGGATGAGTTAGTGAACTTAATTGTCAGACCTCATTTGTTGTTAAGTTCCAAATATTTTATAATTGTTCTTATCAATTCCCTTTTGTTACAGAGTATTTATTTTTGCCTTTATAATATAAAATTTCATTAATTATCTTTGTATTATTACAGTCTAATTTTATAGTATTATGGCCAAAGAACATAGTCTACATGCTACTTTTTTTGGAATGTTTTCAAGATTTCCTTGAGCAATAGCAAAGGTCAGTTTTTATAAATTATCCATATATAATAAAATGCATATTTTTGTTAGGTTTAGAGTTATGCAAATATCTAGTGGTTTAAGCTCATACATTATATATTAACAAATATCTGTTACATGGATATCCTATACACATGTAATGCAGTACTTTACTAAGAGTTTTTCGAGCCTTCACTTTAACAGTGTTCATTATACCTGGTAAGGTTTTATCCCTCACTCCCCTTCCAGCCTCCCCTCTTCTTGATTTCCAGTATCATTTACGTCTCTTTATGCCTGCATATCCCCATGGTTTAGCTCCCCATTATTAGTACACACAGGTATTGTTTGTTTTTCTGTTCCTGAGATGCTTCACTTAGGATAACGGTCTCCAGGTCCATTAAAATTGGTACAAAGAAAATGACAATAGAACCTCTGTAAGTTGACTGCCCAAGGGACTGTAACAAACTAGCCAACAAACAGAGGTGGTCATCATAAGGAAATAGGCCTATTGTACTGGTACATGCATGTGGTGCATGTGCGTTCTATGAAAATTAGATCAACAGAATTTTTCCTATGTTTTATTTCATGCCTCATGTTTAGGTCTTTCATAAATCATCTTGAGTTAATTTTTGTGTATGATGAGAAAGAGGGGTCCTGTTTCTTCGATGTGTATGTAGCTATTTAGCTTTCTCAGTACCGTGTATTGAATAAGGCTTCCGTTCCTCACTGTATGGTATCAGTTCATGGTAAGTAGATGGTTGTATTTCTGGGTTCTCTTCTCTGTTGCACTGGTCTATGTCTCTTCTTTTATAATAGCAACATGCTGTTTTGGTCATCAAAGACTTGTAGTTTAAAGTTTAGTAATGTGATGCCTCTGGATTTGCTCTTTTTGCTTAAGATTTCTTTGGCTATTCACATTCTTTTTTTTAGTTCCAAATGAAGTTCAGAATTATTTTTTCTAAATTTGCGAAATATGACACTGGTATTTTTATGGGTATTCCACTGAGTCTGAAAACCACTTTGGGAAGTACAGACATTTTAACAATATTGACTCTATCAATCCATGAGAAAGGAATGTTTTTTCATTTGTGTCATCTGTGATTTTTTTTCTATCAGTGTTTTGTAGTTCTCCTTCCAGAGATCTTTCACCTCCATGGTTATGCATATTCCCAGGTATTTTACTTTCTTTTTTGTTATTATTAATGGTAATGAGTCCTTGATTTGACATTAAGCTTGACAGTTATCATATATAGTAATGCTACCAATTTTTATATCTTGGTTTTATAACCTCAGACTTTGCTGAATTTATTTCTGAATTTTAGAACTCTTTTGGTGGAGTCTTTAGGATATTGTAGATATAAGAACATATCATTAGCAGAGAGGGATAATTTGACCACCTTTTTCCCAATTTGGATATCCTTTAATTATTTTTCTTACCTGATTTCTCTGGCTAGGACTTCCAATACTGTGTTGAATAGAAGTGTTTACAATGGGCAACTTGTCTTGCTCCAGTTCTTAGAGGGAATGCTTTCCCCATTCAGTATGATGCTGACTGTTGGTTTGTCATATATTACTTTTTAAATTTTGAAAATTCTCCTTCTAGGCCTAGTTTGCTGAAGACTTTTATCATGTAAGTATGCTACATTTTATTGACTGTTTTTCCTGTACCAACTCTAAATCTGTTTATGTAGTGAATCATGTCTATTGATTTATTTGTATTAAACAATCCTTGCAGCCCTGGGATAAAACCCTCTTGATCCTGGTGATTTATTTTTCTGCCATGCTGTTGAATTCAGTTTACTAGTAGTTAGTCAAGAACTTTCACATCTATGTTCATAAGAGATATTGGTCTGTAGTTTTCTTTTATTGTATCATTTTTTGGCTTTAATATCAAAGTGGCTTTGTAGAATGAAGTAGAAAGGACCTCCTTCTTGATCTAGAATAATTTCTGAAGGAGTGATACCAGTTCATTGTAGATCTAATAGAATTCAGCTGTGCATCTGACCACTCCAGGACTTTTATTTTTGTTGCTGGCAGATGTTTATGACTGTTTCAGTCTTGGTGCTTATTACTGGTATGTTCAGGATTTCCATTTCTTCCTGAATCCTGTTTCCAGGAATTTGTCCATTTCCTCAACATTTTCTAGTTTATGTTCATACAGGTTTTTGTAGTATTTGTCATTGATATTTTATATTTCTGTGGTATTAGTTGTAATGTCTCCTTTTTTTCATTTCTGATTGAGCTTATATGAGTCTTATTTCTTCTATTTTTGGTTAATCTGGCTAGTGGTCCAGCAATTTTGTTTATCTTTTCAATGAAACAATTTTTGTTTTGTTGTTCCTTTATATGGTTATTTTGGTTTCCATTTCATTTAGTTATGCTCTGAGCTTTGGGGTTGTTTTCTTCTGCTATGTTTGGGTTTGGTTTGTTCTTCCTTTTCTTATTCCTTGAGATGTAACCTCAGTTGTTTATTTGTGATCTTTCTGTGGTTTTGGTGCAGGCTTTATGGTGTGACTGTTTCCTTTAGATTGTTTCTCCTGTATCTCATATATTTTAAAAGTTTGTGCCCCCTTGTCATTCACTTGGAGGAATTCTTCTATTTTCATCTTGATTTCATTATTTATCCAATGATCATTCATTAATAGGTTGTTTGATTTCCATGACTTTGTGTTAGAATTGATTGTTTCTCTTTGAAACTTATTTCTAGCTTTATTCCCCAGTGCTCTGAGAAAAATGCATGGCATTATTTCCATATTTCTTAATTTACTGATATTTGCTTTATGGGATAACATGATTAATCTTGGAAAATGTGCCGTGTGCTGATGAGAACAATGTCCATTCAGTACTTTTGGATAGAAAGTCTTATGAATATCTGTTAGTTCCATTTGTTATAGAGTATTGTTTAAGTCCAGTGTTTGTTAATTTTCAACTTCAATGATCTGTCCAGTATCTCAGTGGGATGTGGAAATCTCTGACAATTATGATGCTGCTATTTATTTCCTTGCTTATTTTTACTAGAATGGGTCCCTGTTAGAGCAGTTGGACCATGAGGGTGGTTCCTGCCAGAAAGCAAGTAAGAACATTGCAGGAAGGGTCACAGAGCCTGGTGGCAGCACTGGACCTTCAGCAATGAGTCAATGAGATTGAGCCACCAAAAAGCTAGGATTCCTTTCCTGCTCAGGTCCTGTTGAGACAATGGCTGTGGGGCTTCTCAGGAGGGATTCGTGGCATCTGTTTTGCTCAAATTCTCAGCAAGGTGGCATGAGTGCTTGGTTTCCAATCATAGGATATGTAAAAGTATCCACTCTCCTTGCTCCCTCCATGGCTTTACAGGAACCATGTGGAAGAGTCTGCAGCAAAGCCAAGCCCTGTTTAGGTGAGCACTCTGGACCTCAGAGCTCAGAATAGCTCAGTTGCAGCAACACAAGAATGGAAACCACCAGGTCCCTTCTGTGTGTGCTATCCCATACAATGTTGCTGCACAGACTCTAAGCAACTCTTTGACCAGTCTGGAGGTTTTCCATGTGTTTGAGGGGATCCCTTCACAGTTTGGACCACAGTGCAAGCAGGGGGATTGTGGAGCTCCAGGATTCCTCCCTCCTATTCTTCCCCTTTCTGAAATATTAGCACCTAAAGATGAACTATATACCTCCTCTTAAGAAAAAAAAATTGAACACGAGTGTGTGCTATGAGGAGAGAATCTTGAAAATGAGTAGTTGGAGATTTTGTTTGTTGTTTTAAATTTTGACTGCCCATAATAATTCAGTAGAAAATCTTATTCCCAAGAGTAATGCTGGTGACTTCTTTTTTTACTTCTTCTCCAGGGGAGAAGTAATTTTCCTACATGGCAAATGTGGGAGAAGAGAATGGGGACACATGGCCTCATCTCTAATTGGAGGCATGTCCTTTAGCATGAGGCAAAATTAGCAAGAAAACCCCAAGTTCCAGGCATGGCTTGAAGGAGAGCAAGCTGGCTTAATTGTTGAGCTTAGCTACAATTTTTTCTTAGGTTTGTTAAGAATAATAAATGGAGGGGCCCACAGAGAAGAACTAAGGAACCCAGCTGATAACCAAAACTAGTTTGGCACTTAGGAAGCCATCTCAGTCATCTCTAACTGTTAAGACTACCCAATTTGAGGCTGTGGACATCCTGGAGAAGATAACAAGTCATCCCTAATGTGCTCTGCCTAAGTTTCTCAGCCATAGAATCAACAAGATAATAAAATAATTAATATTTTATGTTATTGGGCTAGGGAGAATGTTTTTTAATATATAATGAAATAATCAGTCAGAATCTGTGTATACATATATGCACATATATGTATATATTACAATTTTTAAAAATAAAGCATAACATTTTGAAAAGCATTTATGAAAGTATACAGATTATAATGCAATTTTAGTATGTATATTGTATGAATTTGTCTATTTTGACATATTGTTAACTAAAAAGTTGCTTCTATCATAAAGAAACTATGTCTTTAAGAAAACAATATTTAGGTTATAAAATAAGTGGAAATATCAATTATGGAGGTGTTCTCTACATTTTAAGGCAGAATTATAGAACAAAAGTAGGTGATGATGTCGCTGAACAAATAGAAAAAAGAAGTAAGTTTGCAAGTAAGTAAGTAAAGTTAGAGCAGTTAATTCCTATCAACAGTGACTTTCATTCTAATTGGGAGATGGTCTTTCTTTTCTAAGATCAGATATGGTACTAACAATAAACTCCTCTCCTGCTGCTAAATCATGAGTTTCAAAAGACTACCAGGTGGCTTTTATCAATGCATGAAAACCAAAGGATTTTTGCCTCAATTAAATGGGGCTTTTCCAAATCCATGTATATGGCGGATTTAGGCATTGAAGCTCCTAAGTCACGTTAATAGGTGTGACTAGATTTCCATTTTCCAATTAAAAATGTACCCTTTCAGCTGTCTGGACAATGACTCACAGGATTTTGATTTTCTGTTAGAGTGACATAAAAAGTCAAAGAACAGTGTTGTGGTTAGCCAGTTCTAGCTCATTATATTGCTGCAGAAAGTAATCATGCAAACAAAGTTGTCCATCCACCCCCTTGAGACAGATTACTTTGTGATTACTCAAAGTGGCCACTACAGGTCACTCTTACTCCATTTTCTCAGCCCAGTTTTGAACCCTGGGCTCAGGTATAAAATTTGTGAAACCTCTATTTTTGTCCTAGGAGAGGATACACTTGGGAGAGAATGTTTAGGGGTCAGGAAGCACAATTAGTACTTCTATTCAGGTTCAGAAAGAGACCAAACTTTCCTGTGTAAGTGGTTTGAGTGTGTTGTTATCTCCACATTAATGCATTTGTAGGGAAGTCACCAAAATTCATAAAAACTTTATTTTAATGTAAATACAGGGCAGTAGTGAAACTCAGTCATTATATCTTGGCCATGAAGGAAGACGGTTTATTCAAAAGAGAAATAAGTTGTTTTTAGGAAATACATTGAAGACCTCAAACCCTTACAGAGTTAATAAATCATAACCAGTTTTATATGAAGATGGAAGAGGAGAGGGTGAACATAGCACTTGCCAGGAATTCAATAGCTTAAATCATCTGTAAAAGTAATGTCATCACATAAAGGAACCATTTACTTTTTACACATTAAGAGTTTGGGATATTCAGAAAAATCCTCATATTTGAAAGTCTTGAATTTCTTAGGTAAGAAAGCATAATTTTTTTCTGCACAATTTACAAAAGATTCATTTTCAATAGCCAGTATAAATACTTAATATTACTAGTAATAAGGTGAATATAAATGAGTACAATTAAACAACTATTATTTAACTTAAAAAGAGAAAAATTTGTATGGGAAAATATCAAGTATTAATATTGCAGAAAATCCAGGTCACGTTTTGCTGAGCTTTTAAATAGACACCATCATTTGATGATAACTCCTGAAGAAAATGTGTATGTACTCTTTTGGACCTAACATTTTTACCACTAGGGTTTACTTTTTGGAAATATTCACTCATTTGTTCAAGGAGGTAAGTAAAATAAATAATAATGAGAAAAGTAGCACAACCCAAAGTTAACTTTTAAGAAAATGGCTGCATTTTCTTTCATTCTTGAGACAATTTGCTAAGAAGAATATATTCCAGCTTCATCCATGTAAACATGAAAGAGGTAAAGTCTCCATCTTTCTTTAAGGCTGCATAATATTCCATGGTATACATATACCACAATTTATTAATCCATTCGTGGATCAATGGGCACTTAGTTTTCTTCCATGACTTAGCAATTATGAATTGGGCTGCAATGAACATTCTGGTACAGATGTCTTTGTTATAATGTGATTTTTGGACTTCTGGGTATATACCTAGTAAAGGAATCATAGGATCGAATGGCAGGTCAATTTTTAGATCTCTAAGTATTCTCCAAACATCCTTCCAAAAGGAACGTATCAGTGTGCATTCCCACCAGCAGTGTAGAAGTGTTCCCTTTTCTCCACATCCATGCCAACATCTCTGGTTTGGGGATTTTGTTACGTGGGCTAATCTTATAGAGTTAGGTGATATCTCAAAGTAGTTTTGATTTGCATTTCTCTGATGATTAAGGATGGTGAGCATTTTTTCACGTGTCTGTAGGCCGTATGCCTGTCTTCTTTAGAGAAGTCTCTCTTCAAGTCTTTTGCCCATCCTGAGATGGGATCACTTGTTCTTTTCTTTCTGATATGTTTGAATTCTCTGTGGATTCTGGTTATTAAACCTTTGTCGGAGGCATAACCTGTAAATATTTTCTCCCATTCTGAGGGCTATCTGCTTGCTAAACTTACTATGTTCTTGGCTGTACAGAAGCTTTTTAGTTTGATCAGGTCCCAGTAGTGTATCTTTGATACTGCTTCAATTGCCTGGGGAGTCCTCCTCATAAAATATTCA
>CAUYRH010071268.1:0-21227 GCA_963574655.1 Perodicticus potto | reverse complement strand
TGATATAGTTCTTTTCTGAGAATCTCTTTAAGAGTCTGCCAGCATTTATGTGGGTGCAGGATTGCTGTAAGAAAGGCGTACCTGTAGGCCCTAATGTTTGAGAAAAAGTGATGTCATTGCATGACAGCATAAAGCAAAAGGCAGGTGAGGGATCTAAAACTGGAGAATTGAATGCCAGCAAAATATGGTTTGATAATTTTAGAAAAAGATTTGGCTTAAAAAATGTCAAGTTTCCCTTTCCTACACATCCGCCCCAACATCTATGGTTATGTGATTTTGTGATATGGGCTAATCTTACTGGAGTTAGATGATATCTCAAAGTGGTTTTGATTTGCATTTCTCTGATGATTAGGGATGATGAGCATTTTTTCATGTGTCTGTAGGCCGTGCGCCTGTCTTCTTCAGAGAAGTTTCTCTTTAAGTCCCTTGCCCATAAATGAGATGGGATCACTTGCTTTACTTACTGTGTTCTTGGCTATGCAGAAGCTTTTTAGTTTGATCAGGTTTCAGTAGTGTATTTTTGATGTTGCTTCAATTGCCCGGGGGGTCCTCCTCATAAAATATTTGCCCAGATCAATTCCTTCAAGAGTCTGCCCTGCACTTTCTTCTAGTATTTTTACAGTTTTATGTCTTAAGTTTAAATCTTTAATCCAGTGAAAGTCTATCTTATTTAATGATGAGAGGTGGGTGTTCATCTCTTGGTTCTCTATTCTGTTCCATACGTCTCCCTCTCTGTTCTTGTGCCAGTACCATGCTGTTTTGATCACCATAGATTTATAGTATAGTCTGAGGTCTGGTAGTGTGATTCCTCCTGATTTGTTTTTATTTCTGAGTAATGTCTTGGCTATTCAAGGTTTTTTCTGATTCCATATAAAATGAAGTGTTATTTTTTTCAAGATCTTTATAGTATGACAGTGATGCTTTAATAGGGATTGCATTAAAATTGTATATTGCTTTGGGTAGTATTGCTGGTGGGAATGCAAACTAATACATTCTTTTTGGAAAGAAGTTTGGAGATCATTTAGGGATCTAAAAATAGACCTGCCATTGGATCCTGCAATTCCTCTACTAGGTATATATCTGAAAGACCAAAAACCACTTTATAACAAAGATATTTGCACCAGAATGTTTATTGCAGCCCAATTCATAATTGCTAAGTCGTGGAAGAAGCTCAAGTGCCCACCAACCCACCAATGGATTAATAAATTATGGTACATGTATACCATGGAATATTATGCAGCCTTAAAAAAGGATGGAGACTTTACCTCTTTTATGTTTACATGGATAGAACTGAAACATATTCTTCTTAGCAAAGTATCTTAAGAATGGAAGAAAAAGTATCCAATGTACTCAGCCCTACTATGAAACCAATTTATAAACACCCACACTTCCATATGAATGCTATAACCCAACACTAGCCCAAGATGAAGGGGAAAGAGGAGGGGGAGGGTTACAAAATGGGGAGGATGGGTGCAAGGAGGGTAATTGGTGGGACCAAACCTATGGTGCATTATAAGGGTACATGTGAAATTTAATAGGTGTAGAATATAAATGTCTTAACATAATAACTAAGAAAATGAGAAGAAGGCTATGTTAACCAGTTTGATGAAAGTATTTCAAATTGTATATAAAACCAGGACATCATATGCCATAATTGCATTAATGTACATAGCCACAATTTAATAAAAATAAAATAAATAAATAAAATGTCAAGGTGACAGAAGAGGCAGCTTCTACCAAAGAAGAGGCAATAGATGAGTTGCTAGACACCATTAAGAAAATCCTTAAAGAGAAATGATGTCCTCTTGAGCAGGTTTTTAATGTGGATGACAGTGCCCTATTCTGGGGAGGAAAAATGCCGCTGCAAAGGAAGAGAAGCAAGCAAGCGCCAGGATTTAAGGCAGGGAGGGATAGGCTAACTATGCTGTTTTGTGCAAATGTAGTTGGGTTTTTGATTAGGAATGCCCTTCTATATAAAGCTGAATTTCTGAATCTTGAAGGAAAAAGATAAATACTAGCTGCCAGTGTTTTGAGTATACAGCAAGAAAGCTTGCACAAAAACTTTTGTCTGAGTTGATTGCATCAATACTCTTTCCCTGAAGTCAGGAAGTACCTTGATAGCAAAGTATTGCCATTAAAACAGAGAATCTGGATGTGAAACCATCTACCTAGAACCAACTGATCTTTGACAAAGCAGATAACAAGGTGCACCGTGGAAAAGTAGCCCTGTTCAAAAAATAATCCTTGGAAAACTAGATAGCCACATGCAGAATAACAAAGCAGGATCCCTACCTCTCACCACTCTCAAAAATTAATTCAATATGGATAAAAGGCTTAGATCAAAGGCACAAAAGGATAAGAATTCTAGACCAAAAGGTAGGAAAAATTCTTCTAGATATCTGCCTAGGCAAAGAATTTATGAAAAAGATCTCAACAGCAATCACAGCAACAATAAAAATTAATAAATGGGATATGATTAAACTAAAAGCTCTACACAGCTAAGAAAATAATCAACAAAGCAAATAGACAACCCACAGAATGGGAGAAAATATTTGCAAGCTACATATCTGATAAAGGGCTAGTAATCAGAATTTACAAAGAACTCAAGCAAATCAGCAAGAGAAAAACAAACAGCCTGATTAAAAAGTGGGCAAAAGACATGAACAGATGCTTCTCAAAAGAAGAAAGACAAATGGTCAAGAAACACAGGGAACAAATGCTCAAAGTCACTAATCATCAGGGACATGCAAATCAAAACCATAAAGAGATTATCGTCACCTTACTCAGAAAAAGTCAAAAAACAGTAGATGATAGGGTGGGTGCAGAGAGAAAGGTATCCTTTCACCTTGTTAGTGGGACTGAATTAGTACAACAACTAAGGAAAACAGTATGGAGAATCCTCAAATAACTAAAAGTAAACCTACCATTATTCCAGCAATTTCACTACTGGGTATCTACCCAAAGGCAAAGAGCACATTTTAACCAAAAGATACCTGCACTTGAATATTTATTGCTGCACAATTCACAATTGCAAAAATGTGGCATCAACCCAAGTGCCCACCACCTCATGAGTTGAGTAATAAAATGTAGTGTGTGTATGTCAAGGTGCACTACTCAGCCATAAACAAAGATGAATTAATACCTTTTGTAACAACCTGGATGGAACTGGAGACCATTCTCCTAAGCAAAGCATCTTGAGCATGGAAAAACAGACACCACACGTACTCACTATTAAACTGGAACTAGCAGATAAACACACAAGTGTGTAGAGAGAAGTAAAAGTCAGTGAAAAGCAACAGGGGGACTGGTGAATAAGTGAGGGGACTAAACCACCTAATGGGTACTATGGACACTATTTGGAATGACGGCCACATCTATAGCAGGGACTCAAACATTACAAAAATGATCTATGTAACCTAAAACATTTGTACCCCCTAAATATTTTGAAATTAAAAAAAATAGAAAAATAGAAAATAGAAAAATAGAAAAAAGAAAACAATTAAAAAAAAATCATACCAGCAAAAAGTTCTTTTGATATGGGATAATGCCCTTGACCTCTCAGAATCCCATGAGTTCAACATGGAAAGAATCAAAGGGTACTACTTGCCCTCAAACGAAACGTCTCTAATTCAGCCTCTAAATCAGAGTCAAGAGGACCTCTAAGGCTCAATCCTTGTTTGGTAGAGAGAACAGCATGAAAGTCTGCAAGGACAACACCATTGAAGATGCCATTGTTGTTACAGTAAAAGCTGTGAAAGCCCTCAACCCCCAAACAATAAATTCCTGCTAGAGAAAACTGTGTCCAGATGCTGTGCATAACGTCACAGGGTTTATGACAGAGCCAATCAAGGAAATCATGTGGATGTGGCAAAAAATGGGAGGGGGTGAAGGGTTTCAAGATACAGACCTTAGAGAAATTCAAAAGCTAATAGATACCACACCAGAGGAATTTAAAAGAGACAACTTGATGGAGATGAGCGCTTCACAGTCCGTGCCAGCTAATAAGGAAGAGGGTGAAGAAGCAGCAGGGCCAGAAATTGCCACGAGCAGATCTGGAGAAGGGTTCCGGTCATTTACAACTGCTTTAGACTCTTTTATGGCAGGGACCCTTAAAGAAAATTGTGGAAGAAGGAATGGTGAGATATAAAAACATAGTTTTTGTTTTTGCTCAGGTAGAGGGAAGAGCAGGCAGAAAAGCGTGAAGACATTTTTAAAGAAAAAGAAAAGCAAAAGGGTCAGACAGAAATTATGCTGAGTGTGCCTGCGTCTCCCCCCTCGCCTTGCATCTCGTCCACCTCTTCGGCCTCTGTGCTACGTCTGAGGCAGCGAGACCAAGCCCCCTTCCTCCTCCTGTTTCTCAGCCTACTCATGTGAAGACAGTGAGGATAAAGACCTTTGCGGAGATCCACTTCCACTTAATGAATAGCAAGATAGTTTCTCTTCCCTATGATTTTCTTAACATTTTCTTTTTGCTAGCTTATCTTACTTATCCCTATTTCACACATGAAGAATACAGTGCATGATACATATAACATACACAAATCTGTGTTAATTGACTGTTTATATTATCACTGAGGCTTCTGGTCCACAGAAGGTTATTAGTAGTTAGGTTTAGGGGCAAAGTTCTATGTGGCTCTTCAACTACAGGGAGGTTCACGTCCCTACCCTAATATTGTTCAAGCGTCAGCTGTATGTCTTTTAGAAATTGATTTACAAATAGACAAAATTAAACTAAAAATAGATAATACGTAAACAAATGATTATCAAACATGACCTAATTAAGGTATGTAGAACTAGGGTGGCCTGTGGCTCAGTGGGCAGGGCACCAGACCCATATACTGAGGGTGGCGGGTTCAAACCTGGCCTTGGCCAAACTGCAACAAAAAAAAATAGCCAGGTGTGTGGCGGGTGCCTTGTAGTCCCAGCTACTTGGGCGGCTGAGGCAAGGGAATCGCCTAAGCCCAGGAGTTGGAGGTTGCTGTGAGCTGTGTGATGCCACGGCACTCTACCAAGGGCAATAAAGTGAGACTGTCTCAACAACAACAAAAAAGTATGTAGAACTCTATACTCAGCACATACAAAATGCAAATTATTTTCCGGGGTACATGGGACTTCCTAAAAAATTGACCACATGCTGAATCATAAAGCAAGACTTAGCAAATTTCAAAGTGTTAAAGAACATATCAACAACAAAAAGACAACTAGAAAATCCTTAAATGTTTGAAATGTAAGCAGTACATTTTTAATTAATTCATGTGTCAAGGAAATAATAATGAGATATATTAAAAAACATTTAATTTAATAATAAAGAAACATTATACTATGTATTATAAAACTTACTACATTCAAACAAAGCAACATAAAAGCATTTATTTTAAAAGTAGGCTTTACAAGCTAAAAATAATCTAAGAAATATATCATTAAGTTAGAAAATGAAACTGTGCAAAATAAATATAATTAAAGGAAAAGGAAGGAAATAGAATAGATAATTCAGAAGCAAAGTAATTAGAAAACAAATACAGAGACAATAAACCAAGCCAAAATTTGGTACTAAAAAATAGTACCATAATAAAAAAAAAAATACCAAAGTACCCAAAATAAAATTAATAGCCATTTGAAAATTTTGATTAAGAAAAAGGGATAAAGCACAATCTATTATTAAGAATGAAAAACTGGATGTCATGGTAGTTCATGTAACATTAGAAATAAATAAGATACTATTATGAAAAACGTATTCCAGGAAATTTGAAAATTCAGGTAAAACAGACAAGTTATTACAAAAGTGCAAATAAATAAAACAGATAAAACATTAATAAGAATAAACAGGACATATGAATGGTCCAATATTTTTAAAGATATTGGATCTAGTAGACAATTTTAGGCTCAGATAGCTTCAAAACAGAATTCTCACAGAAATTAAAGGAAGAAAAAACATTTATCATATATATATATATATTTATCATATATATATATATATTTATCATATATATGTATCCTACCTACCATACATGGAAGTTCTGGTTGCTCAGTATCTTTGACAGCACTTGGCATTGCCAATCTTTTTAAATTTTAAAAGTGTTCAGGTATGTATGGAGAGCAACACCATTTTATGGTATTATTTTGCATTTCTCTACTACCCAATGACATTGAGCCTGTCAAAAGATTATTCACCATCAGCCTCTATTCTTCTACACAAATCTTTCCCCCATTCTTGATGAGCTGTTTGTCTTAGTGACTTCTAAGTGTTCTTTGTGTAATCTGGTTACAAGTTCTTTACCACGTATGTGCTTTGAAAGTATTTTCTCCTAGTATATGGTTTATTGGCTGACTCACAGGACAGGATTTCAAAACTTTCTGTAAAGCTACAGCAGGCTGGACAATGTGGAATTAGACAAGCAAATAGAACAATGAAACAGAATAGACAATTTATCTGTAAGAAAAATTAATTGAGAACTGATAGTATTTTCAATAAATGATACTAGAACACATGACTAACTTCATGAAACAAAACAAACCCCCTAATTTTTACCTTTCACCACATGTACCCCATGTGGAAAACAAGTTGAAATGAGTTATAGACTTAAAACTTAAGCCTATAGAATTCTATAATAAAATGCAGGAGAAAAATCTATTTTGGGTTAAGAAAAAATTTCATAGATAGAACACAAAAGCAGAAGAGGAAATCATAATGAATTAGGCTTTATTAAAATTGAAAATTTCTACTTAATGATTTTTAACATTCAAAGCACTATATTCAATAGAGAAATACCATTATCCCTATTTTACACATGAAGAAATTGTAACACAAAGACATTTGTGTTAAAAATACAGTGACTTTAATTCCACTTCCCAGTATTGCATCTGATAAGAACTATAACCTTTATAAACACAAAAATATTTCAAGAAAGCATGTGCCAAGATAGTACAGATAGACAATAGTTTGGCAGAATTTTATCAATTCTAGTAGTTCATACCCTTGCTGGGTGATACCATAATAGCTATCAGATTTCAGCATTTGAAAATAATGATTCCATAAAGGCCAAGTATAGATTGAATTGCCCTTTTCAACCATACTGGGTTTGTGAATTTTCACTGTGGACCAGGAAAGTAACTTTTGAATTTGAGCGAAAAGATTGAAGCCGCAGGCCTTTTCATAAGTGATTTGTCAGTTTAAAATTCCACAAAGAAGTTTATATCACAAAGCTGGAAAGCAGCAAAGCCAGTGATCAAATCTAGGTGTTGGTTTTCAAATGCAGACTCTCCATATGCAAATGAAGATTATCTAATGCAATCTAAATGCAAACATAAACAACTTGTATTAGCTACATCACAACCGTGGATGAGTATTTATACATAGAGGATCCTTATCTCTTGCACAGATATTGACAGATATACACGCAGTCATTTAATTCCCCAGGATTTGCCATGACCAGTATGAAACCACCGCAAAATGGACTTTTCCCAACTAGTCTCCAAATTGATCTGATAGAAAACAGCAATTGCCAACTAATCCATAACTTCCAAGAAGTTCAAAACTTGGTATTAGCAAGGCCTCGGTATTGTAGACTTGGCTAGGGGCCTTTGGTGAACATACTGAAAAGAGCTCAGTTCCTGTAATTCGCCCCTAACTCCAGTGTCATTGGATATCCACACGCAGGATCACCTGTGTTACACATACTGGCGTTCCCTGTAACTTGCTCTCTGCCCTGCATGCACGTGTTTTGTCTGATTCTGAGAGGAATATCTGATAAAACTCCCCAACGAAGATCACTGTGAAGTAGATTGGACACCATTCCAAAATTCAAAAGTCAGGCTTATATTAAATTGTCCACTGACAACTGACTCGATGGAACCAAAGCCAGTGTGGAAATGCTGAGTGAGTTGAGAGCAAGGATAGCAATGCGCAGGCGAAATCACCTATCCCGGCACCAAGATTGGGTCTCTGCTACGCATGCTTTCCTTTTTTCCCCTCACAAGTTAATTTTCTGAAGTAGAAAGTTCAATATACATTTAGAGTCAAATAATAGATCTCTGATAAAAAGAACAACAAAAATTACATGTCTCCAGTGCAAATACATGTCAAACAATATCCCTTTTTACTATTTCAGAAAGTATTTCCTATTTAACATCTATGGTGAAAGAAGATAATATCACGTACAGTCTACAAATGGATAAATTCTCTAATTGTCATGTTAAGGCAAGAGCCATTAAAATGGCCATTTGAACTCAAAATGATACTGCAGACAGCACAGTTAGAATCTCCTTCACTGCAAAAACTAAACTGAATCAACCAGACAACAGCACTTCCTCTCAAGCTGGTTTGGTTCAGATCAAGCATCTGCCCTAAGGTCAGCTGGGTAGAAGAGGGGAGCAGGGTCACCTTCAATGCACGAGGTCCCAGCATGCTATGACCCTGCTGAACAAGGAGAGCTCATCGTCTGCTAAGCAGGCTCTTTGCTAGGGGTCTGTACTGTCTCTCACTGCCTCCCCTGCACTCCCACCTGCTCCCTCTGCAGCCTTCAGCCTACAAGTGCTGAGTGGGATGGCAGACAGATTCCTTAGTGGCCTGTGTGAAACTGTTCCTAAGGCCCGGCAGCTACATAGCTGACAATTTTGTGTCTCACTCTTTTGCCCCTACCCCACTGGTACATGTCTTTTCTTTTTGTATATCAGCCTTTTGCCTATAGTTTTGAACCTGCCTTGGGAAACATACATTCATCTTTTTCCAGATAATATAATCATCACCTTTCCTATAAAAGACTTCCCAAATTCTATCCACCATACCCTTACCCAGGGCTGAATCAAGTTTTTACCTTTGGGCATCTCAAACTTTATGTGCTTACTTTTCTTGGGGTACTGTGTTACACTGTACTATATGAGTTGAGACTTCAATCTTTTCATCTAGGCTTTTCCAACTCCTTGGAAATTAGTAGGCAAAAGTGAATGCTTTATGCAAGAATGAATAATCCTATCAAGCAACCAATCAATTAATTTATTTATGCTTGGCCCCAGGGTTTCCACACGTCTTTTTGTTTATGCTCTCATCTTACTACCCTAAGTAGAAATTGTAGTACTTGCAACTTGTATGGTTTTTCTTTCTAATTCATGCTCCCATATAGCTATACATTAAAATAATTTAACTAAGAATAAAAATGAAGTCAGAAATATTTTCAAAGAAAGATAATTTTAATAGCCCAAATTTTCATAGAGCATTCTCCATGCCAGGCCCTATCCTGAGCACTTTACCTGATTTAATTCAGTAAATCCTTATAAAAGCCCCATGATGCAAGTACAATTATTATCTCCAGCTGTACAGATAGGAAACCTGAGACTCAGAGAAATTAAGTAAGCTTCTGGGAAGCGGTGGCATCAGGATTCTGTGCACATAATCTTGTTCTTAGTCTGTGCCCTTAATTACGTGGGTTGTCCGCTTCTTTCAGAGCTATCAGGAGCCTCAGGTAAAATAGTTTATTATGCTTAAGCATTGCATTCCATTTTGAAATTCATAATAATTTTTGAACAAAGGGTCTTGATTTTTTATTTTGTGCTGAGCCCTAAAAATTATGCAAGTGTTCTTGGAAAGGATATAAGATTTTCAAGGAAGCATTTCTCAAATATATTCTATAAATTGTGAATAATAATGATTACATTTTTTTAGAGGATGAAAATACAAGCTCTTTCATTGAGTAACCATTCTAGAAGTCAAAGTCATAACATTGGATAAGGTAATTAGAATAAGTCCATTTGGAATACAAGGGTCCCTCTCATGGGACTAGTTTCCTAAAAAAGACTTTAATTCAAAGGATATCTAAATTAATAACCAGCCTTTTTGTCTTCCCCGGCTATGCTAGTGGGAGAGTGGACAGGTGGGATTGAGACATGAGGTGAAGGGAACATCCCTGAAGCTTTCTGTCGGGAGAAGGAACACAATTGAAGTTCTGAGTTATGCTAAATCAACCGGGAAGTAATATGAAGGGGGTTGTTGACAAGCAAAGCAGGAGCCTGAAATTATTAGTGAACAAGGGCTGAGTGGACAAGGTCCTGTGAATGGGTGGGTGGCAAAAAAAGGACAAGGGTTTCCTGAAGATCCCCTAGTGAAAATAAGCTACATCTGGGCTGGTGACTAGCTGAACACAGTGGCAGGAGGAAAGCTGGGGGACTTGGAGAGTTTGGGTCAAAGCCACACGGACATAGTGAAGGAAACAATTCTATTGTAGGTAACACCTGAGCAGTCTTGCCTCATTTGCTCAACTGTGAGTCTTCTAAAAGCAGGCTCTGCTTCATATGAGCAGCTCTTACTGCCTCGTGCAGTGCTCCAGAGCACAGTTGAAACACCCCCTTCACTGCGTGTGGCGATGGCTCCATCCATCAGCCATGAGTGACTGAGGTCAGTGACATCAAAGAGATCCGAGAAACACCAGACAGACAGGAAGGTGTGAGCCATACAGACAAATCCGAACCAGCTGAGAGGGCAACTCTTCCATCATGTGGAAATCTTATACATGCTACAGAATATGAGCCATTTAATACTGACCGAAATACGGTCATACACTACGTAACCAGGTTTCCAGTGGTGGACGACATATGTGAGTGTTGTCCCCTAAGATTATAATGGAGCTGACAAATCCCTATTCTGTTTATTCCTGTACCTGTCTATGATTAGATATGCTTAGATCCGCAAATACTTAGCAGCGTGTTGCAATGGCCTACAGTATTTCGTACAGTACAGGCTTGCAGCCTAGGAGCAATAGGCCGTACTGTATAGCCTCAGCATGCAGTAGGCCGTACCATCTAGGTTTGTATAAGCACATTCTATGTTTGTACAATGACAAAATCACCTAACGACACATTTCTCAGAATCTGTCCTTGTCTTTAAGGGAGGCATGACCATATTTCAAATGGTTGCAGGCTGACAGATACTTGAAAAGAATCTTTTCAAAACACATTATGAAATCACTGCTTCTTCATTTCCTTCGGATATTGTTTTAACAAATCCAGATGAGAGATGCAGCCCCATCCCTGAATTCATAGAGATTCAGCCCCATCCCTGGACTCATCATGGTTTGACGTGATTGGAAGCAATATTTTGGAAACTCAGATACATATAAATAGGATAATCAGAATCTTCATCTCACGGCTTGTATGGGAGTTCTTAGGACAGTTTCTTGGCTCTTACCTTCCCCACTGCACCATTGTAATCCTGGGTTGAGGACTCTGAAACTACAGGGCTCTCTCTGGCCTGCTGCTCCCTGTTCGGCTCTGCCAATAGGTGGGGCTAGAGGAGGACAGCAAGGCCAGAGGAGATGGACTTTTTCCCTTCCATGGCTTCCTCTCCTGTCAGGGCCACCCCAGCCCCATTTCTGGGTGAGCAGTCAGAATACACACATTACATGTTTCATGGACAAATGGAATGTTCCATTTAATAATTATAGAATAAGCATTCTTCTCAAGCATACATGGGACATACAAAACGTGTATATGTGTACATATATATTTAAATTGACCAACTATCAGGGTTTAAAGCAAGTCCCAACAAATTCCAAACAGTCTATAATTCATTCAGAAAACACTCTTAATTCTCACCATGATGCAGAAAAATTAAAAGCAATTTTGTACATTTTGGAATTATACTAATAATTCCCCCAAACTCCCTTCTAGTTACACCATAGATCAAAAAAGACATGGACATTTTTAAAATAGTTAACATTTAGTAAAAATGAAAATGGAACTTATCTAAACTTACAGTATCGTCCTGTGTTGCATTACATCAAAGGAGATTTCAATATGTTGCTTATATTAAAATATAAAATCTTTACATTATGAAGTTTTTTTAAAAAGATGGTAACTCCAGATCAACAGAATAAACTGACAGATGGCAGAAGAAAGAAAATAATAAAGTAAGAGTGAATATTAATGACAGAGAAAGCAAATATAATGTAGAAATCATCAATAAAATCAAAGTTGTTGTTTAAAAACAAGCTAATGAAATAAGTAAATCTCTTGTGAAGCTGACTAATAAAACAAAATTAAGATAATGAGAAGGCACAAGTGCAAAATCAGCCAAGGGTACATTAGAGAATGAAATTGTAAGATTATGTATAATTTTATTCTTGTTTTTACAGCTATAGGTCTCAGCGGGCCACTGATGGAGTTTCCCACTCAGTCTATTTTATTCATTTGGCATACAGAAGGTGCAAAAAATGTACATATGTTTTAAGAAAGGAAAAAACTGTATTGATATTCAGTATATACCGGTAACTTTTGTGATCTTGTATAGTATACCTTGTATCTCTTGTAATTGCAGAAGTCAAACCTGACTTGAGTATTGCAATTTTAATACAGTTTTTTGCTTTCCTAAAATTTGCATACATTTTTTTGGGCACCCTCTGTGTATGTTTTGAACACTTGCTCTGCCCAAGGCACTGTTCTACACTCCAAGAGTTCAGTAGTGAACAAGTCAGAAATGTCCCTGTTTTTGTGGACTGTACATATCAATAAAGAGGGAGACAGAGAAATCAGAAAAAAAGTGACAGGGCTACAAAGTTTTAAACTGTGATGTCATTGTGTTTTGTGGCAGGGGCCACTGCAAACGGGGTAGTCAGAAAAGTGTGTCTCAGGTAGAGGTGTGTGTGCAAAGATATGATAGACAAAAGAAGTCAGCTATGAAGATATCTGGGGGAGAATGTTGTAAGCTAGTGCTGTTTGTTACAACTTTCTGTGACAAAGGAAACATTCAATTCTGCATTCTCCAAAGTGGTTGACATTGACCACATGTGGCTATCAAGCACTTGAAATGTGCCGCATTGGAACTAAGGAACTGAATTGTTGATTTAATTTTAAGGAATTTTAACCAAAATAGTCACATATATGTCAATAAATATGAAACCTTAATTAAAACAAACCAGAATAGTAGAAAAATTTATCTGCTAAACAACTCATGAATAAAAGAGAGAGATTTCAATTATATAGTTATTTAAAACCATTTTCATGGAAAACACCAGGCCTAAGTGTTTTGTTTTTAATTTTTACTCTGAATTTCAATCGTATACAAAATGTTTAAGATGAGTAGATGAAGAGGAAACATGTCTCAAATATTTTTGACAACAAACGGCAGACAAAAATCCATATAGAAGGAAAGATGTTTACAGACCAACTTAACTCATAAATACAGAAATAAATCTATAATGAAATATTAGAAAATAGTAATGCAGCAACAATTATAAATGAGGTGATGACCAGAGGGGATTAATTTTTGGAAAGGAAGTTGTACCCATATTTATTAGGTGCTGCTATCAGCTAAACGTTCTCCTTGGTGCCAGGATATGCTGCAGATACCGTTGCCCCCATGGAGCTAAGACAGACCATGAACCAGTAAATACAGCCACAGCCTGGCACAGCATGATGAATGCCATGCAGAAAAGTAAAGCGGGAAAAGGAGACAGGTGCTGTTGAGGGAAGGCTTGGTCCAGGATGACCTCACTGAGAAAGTGGTAACTGGACAAATATCTTAAGGGTACGAGGAAGACAGTGGAGAGTAGAGGAAAGAGCCTTCTGGGCAGAGGAGCTGGCACGTTTGACCAGCAGCAAGGCGGCCAGTGGGACTGGAGCTCAGTGAGCAGAGAAGGGATGTTGTGAGAAAGGTCCTCGAGGTGACAAGGGACCAGGTCATATGGGGGCATGGAGTCCAGTTGAGAGAGTGAGTGTGTCAGTGGGGAAGCCACTTGAGAGCTGAAATCTAAAAAGAGACATCATGGAACGTGATTTTCAAAGGGTCAAGCGTATTGAGAATAGTCTGGGCAGAAGCAGAGAGAGAAAGAGGAGGAGAGGGCAGTTATCCAGGGGCGAAGTGACAGTGGCTGGGTCAGAGGGATTCAGTAAACAGGAGGTGTGATGGGATCATCTTCTGAGTTTATTCAAGGGAAGCTGGCAGGAGGTGCCGATGGACCTGCTGCAGAATGTGAGGAGGGTCCACGGAAGGCTCCAAGGCTAATGGCCAGAGCAGCTCCCATGAGAGGGGTGACATCTCTGGAGATGCTGAGACTGCAGAGGAACAGGTGGGGGAGAAGCTCAGAAGCTCAGTTTTGCACATGCTCACCACACATCTGGGGGAGGACTGTTCAAAGGACAGTTGGATGGACGGCTCTGCACGTGAGGACAGAGGTCTGGTAAACAGTTGTGAGGAATCAGTTTATAAACGGAATCTAAAACTAGAATTATCCCCAAACCTGACCAAGAGTGAACCAAGACCCATCTCATTGTGAATGCAGGTGCAAAAGCCACAAATAACATAAAAGAAAACATAACTAACAGCATATTATAAAAGCATCATTACAGCAAAGTGAGATATAGCTTAGAAATAGAAGAGTGATTCACTTTTGGAAAAATCATTTACATAGTCCATCATGCTATTAAATCTAAGGAAAAAAATCAGTAAATACGTCTGTGATGCAAAAGAGGCATTTGGCTAAATTTGAAATTCATTTGTTACACAATTAAATAAATTCTAAAATTCTGGCAAAAATTCTGAAAGATCTATGTACAAAGGTCTTTGTTGCAGCATCATATGTTAGCAAAAACACTAATATTCATTAGCAGGTTGTTGATGCAATATACCATATTTCATTTAAACTCTGCAGTTGAGAAAATATAAGGGTGTCTCTATTGTATGTATACTATATATTGGGAAGCAAACTTTAGGGTATAGTTGAGAAAAGGGGGGAGTAAAGAAAATGACGTGCAGTATGCTACTATTTGGAAAATGTGAATATATATGAACATATGTTCCTATATTAAAATCAGAATAATCAAAATAAAATTGAAAAAAATATACCTTACTCTAAGTGTGGGAGGAAACAAGGTACAAGGTACACAGTAACAATGTACCTGACTCAAAAGATACCTGGCTTCATAAATTTAACTTTAGCACCATGTAAAATATTTTGCATAATTATAAAACAAAAATAAATTCGATTAAAAGAATCCCTAAAAGTTGAAAGCAAAATAAAACAATTGTACATAGCTATGTATTGAGTCAGTGGTCTAATATGCATAAAGAGAGGATTTCAAACAACTTTAAAACACAGTATTTGACTTTAATAGGTTAAACACTCAGGACAAAAATTACTAACACTCTTAAAGGTTTCAGGAAGCATATTGCTGCAATTCTTTTTTTTTTAGAGATAGAGTCTAACTTTGTCACCCTTGGTAGAGTGCTGTGGTTTCAGAGCTCACAGCAACCTCCAGCTCTTGGGCTTAGGCAATTCTTTTGCCTCAGCCTCCCGAGTAGCTGGGACTACAGGTGCCCTCCACAGCACCTGGCTATTTTTTTGTTGTTGTGGCAGTTTGGCCAGGCCGAGTTTGAACCAGCCACCCTCAGTATATGGGGTCGGCTCCCTAATCACTGAGCCACAGGCACCACCCCACATTCCTGCAATTTGAAGACTGTTGTCCACCTTGTTGAGATAAAACAAATGAGTAATTCTGTTGGCTCTCATTGGCATCCAGAATGTCTCTCTTGAGAGAAAGCATATATCAATGTACTATTGATGAAGTTTAGTAAAGATCTAAACTTGATCTAGTAGAATTCACCAGTGATCCCATGTGGGCCTGGTGTTTTCTTTTTTGGAAAATTATTAATTATTAATTCAATTTCTTTAATAGATAACAGATACATTTATATTATCAGTTTCTTCTTGAATGTATTTTGGCATATTTTGTTTTTTAAAAAAATTAGTCTATTTTATCTACGTTATTGAATTTGCGGGCATGAATTTGTTCATAGTATTTATAAATTCCCCTTTTTACTGTCCATATGATCTAAGATGTCCCTTTATTCACTTCTAATATTAGTAGTATGTGTTCAATCTCTCTTCTTTCATAGTTAACCTGATAAGTGGCTTATTGATTTTATTGATCTTTTCAAAACATCATCTTGTGATTTTGTTGCTTTTCCTTACTGTCTTTGTGTTCTCAATTTCATCGATTTCTGCTTTAATTTTTATTGTTTCTTTTCTTCTGCTTACTTTCAATTTAATTTACTCTTCTTTTTCTAGTATCCTAAGGTGAAATCTTACATTATTGATTTTAGATCTTTCCTCTTTTCTTGGACATACATTCAATACTATGTATTTCTCTCTAAGCATTGCTTTCACTGCATCCCTCAAGTTTTGACAAATTTTGTCTTAATTTTCATTATTTCAAAAAATTTGAGTATGGCTGCCTGGCCAACCACCAAACCTATGGCAAATCTGTTCCAACCAGCATTCAAATCTGGTTGCTGTATACTGTTTGAGTCTGCCCACTCTTCCAAGCTTTCCACTCAACACACAAGCTTCCCCCAACAACTGAAAACTCTGGAAAGACTTTCTCCCATCCCAGACCTCTGTGGGGAACCCGCCAGTCCGAGTTGGTCACAATCGCTTGCCTGATTTATCAGATTTTACTGCTTCAGATCATATGCTGTATCCAACTCACCAGCTCCTCGCTGTGCTCCCTGAGCTATGACTCTGGGTAAGGTCCTTGCTCTAGGTACGGCTGTGTTCTCTCTTTTTCCCCAGTTCTCCTAGGAGAGCTCAGCTGAATAATCCTTCTGGTCCACCATCTTGCTCTGCCCATTTCAAAATATTTTAAAATTTTTCTTGCGATTTCTTCTTTCACATATATGTTATCTAGAAATATGTCATTGAATCTCTTAAGCATTTTGAAATTTTCCAGCTATCTTCCTGTTAACTGATTTCTAGTTTAATTCCTCTGTGGTCTGAGAGCAGACGTTGTAGGATTCCATTCTTTTAAATCTGTCCAGGTATGTTTTATGGCTGAGAGTATTATCTACCTTGGTGAATGCTGCTTGTGAGCTTGAGAAGAATGTGTATTCTGTCGTTGCTGGATGAAGTGGTCTGTAGGCATCCATTGTATCCAGTTGATTGATAATGTTGCTGAGTTTACCTCTGTCCTAACTGGCCTGCTGATCCGTCCATTTCTGATACAGGGGTATTGAAGTCCCCAGCTATAAAAGTGGATTTATCTATTTTTCCTTGCATTTCTATCTTTTTTTTTTTTTTTTTGCCTCACATATTTTGATGGTCTGTTGCTAAGCACATACATTTTAAGGGTTGTTATGTTTACCTGGATATTTGGTAACCCTATCATAACATAACGTGCCTCTTTATTCCTGATAACTTTCCTTGCTGTGAAGTCTGCTCTGTCTAATACTCCTGCTTTTTTTTTTTTTTGCTTATGTTGTATTTTTCTCTATCCATTCACTTTTAATCTATATGCGTCTTCATAATTAAAATAGGGTTTATTTTATTTTATTTATTTTTGGTGATCCACTCTGACAATCTTTATCTTTTATTTGGTGCATTTAGACCACTGACATTCAGAGTGATCATTGATGTTTGGCTTAATATCTATCATAGTTGTTATTGTTTTCTGTTTGTTACCATTCTTATTTGTTCTGTTTTTGCCTGCCACTCTTTCTCTGCTTTTTGAAGCTTTAATTAGGCATTTTATATGATTCTATTTCTCTTCCCTCTTAGTATATCAGTTGTACTTTTTTTCACTTTTATTAGTGGTTAACCTAGAACTTGCAATATGCATTTATAACTAATCCAAGACCTTTCAAATAACACTATTCTGCCTCATGGGTAGTGCAAGCAGCTTAAAATAACAAAATAATTCTAATTCTTCCTTCTTATCCCTTGCATGATTGCTGTCATAAATGTAGATTATACATTATCATATATATGTGTGTATGTTTATTTATTCCAATAATTTTATTATTATTTTGAATAAACTGCTGTTATATCAATAAAGAATAAGAAAAATAAAGTTTTTAATTTTATTTTCACTTATTCTTTCTCTAGTACTCTTCCTTTCTTTATGTAGATCTGATTTTTTGACCTACATGATTTTCCATCTCGCTACAAGGAAATTCTTTTAGTATTTCTTGCAAGGCTGGTGTCCTTGAAACTAATTTCCTAAATATGTGTTTCTCTGAGAGTGTTTATGTCTCTTTCACTTTTGAAGGATAATTTCACAAAGCACAGAGTTATAGGCTAGTGTTTTTATTCTCTCAATACTAAACATTTCACTCACACTTTTCTTGCTTGTGAGATTTCTGAGAACTAATGAAAGTTTAAGAGAACACTGAGCCTTTTTCATAGAAAATCTATGGTGAATGAGTCCAACTGAAAGCAACCCATAAGCTCCTATGAAAAATATTCTTGCTCCTTTCCCTCTTTGGATACAGACAGGTTGATTGGCTTTCATTTATTTCTGCTCTTTTACTCTAAAAATATCACTGGGTCTGAGCAATAGTGTTGTTGATTCAGCAAACATTTGCTGATTTCCTATTGTGCATTTGCTAGGTTGGTGGGGAAGTGCAAAGTTGAACGAGGCTCAGGCCCATCTGCAAAATAACTCAGGAGACTATAAGGGAGTGAGGAAGAGCCATAAGGGAAAAAGCAGTGCCAAGGACAGGTAACCAACCACTCTCCAATTCATTCATCATTAAATTAACATTCATTAAGCCTTTAAATGTGTCAATCCCCATGCTGGACTCTGGGGACAAAAATGATAAATATGAGATTGCCAATGCCTTAAAGATGCTCAATTTTTTAGCCCAGATGAAATAGATCTCCTGAACAGACCAATTTTAAGTACTGAGATCAAAGAAACAAAAGATTTCCCTTACTTCTTTCCATAAGGCTGTACTAATTTGCATCCTTTCAACACTGCATAAATACATCTCTTTCTCCACACCGCTGCCAGCATCTACAGCGTTGGGACCTTGTGATGTGGTTTATTCTCACTCAAGTTAGGTGATAGCTAAAAGTGGTTTTGCTTTACGTTTCTCTGATTATTAGAGATGAGCATTTTTTCATGTGTTTGTTGGCCATTCATCTATCTTCAGGAAAAAGGCTTGGTTCATGTAACGTATCCATCGATTGGTGGGGTTGTTTGCTCTTTCGTTATTGATTTGCTTGAGTTCATTGTGTATTCTCAGCACTACCCCTTTGTCCACTTTATAACATGTGAATATTTTCTCCCATTCTGAAAGTTGTCTATTTGCTTTGTTGACTGTATCCTTAGCCGTGCAGAAGCTTTTATGTGCCTAAATGTTGAATTGCTAAGTCATATGTTGGCATACATTTATTTCCTTTAGAAAATAATTCAAAAATTTTGAAAACTTATATATAAAATTTGTTTATAATCCCACCAACGGTTTATATTAGTGTGTTAGTACACATCCTTGCCCAGCACACAGCCTTATTATTTATTTTGTCTAAAGATCATCTAGATGGTATGTATTTGTATATAATTGTGCATTTAATTTTCTTTTCTTTTTTTTCTTTTTTTGAGACAGAGCCTACAGCTGTCACCCATAGCTTACAGCAACCTCCAACTCCTAAGCTCAAGCGATTCTCCTGCATTCATCTCCCTAGTAGCTGGGACTACAGGCACCCGCCACAACGCCTGGCACGTTTTTGGTTGCAGCCATTATTGTTGTTTGGTGGACCCGGTATGGATTTGAACCCTCCAGCTCAGGTGTATGCGGCTGGCGCCATAGCTGCTTGAACCACAGGCATCGAGCCTCTGCATTTAATTTTCCATTTCTTTAATGACTAATGATACTTCTCCCTATCTTTTTTTCCATTTTTTTATATCCTTTCCTCTGTAGGGCTTATTTGTATGATTTTTAGAAATTACTTCTAATAGGTTTTTTTTTTTTTTTTTTGAGTTTTTGGCCAGGGCTGGGTTTGAACCCACCACTTCTGGTATATGGGCCTGGCGCCATACTTCTTTGAGCTACAGGCGCCACCCATATTTTTAACAGTTTTATCATAGTATAACTGATATACAATAAAATTCAAATTCACATACTTGGGCTGGATGTGGTAGCTTGTTCCTATAACTCCAGTACTTTAAGGTTCGAGTGAGAGGATAATTTGAGGTCAGCCTGGGCAACAGAGCAATAGTACAAAAATAAATAAATAAGAAAAATTAGCTGGGTGTGGTGGTGTGCACCTGCAGTCCATGCTACTCAGAATGCAGAAGCAGGAAGAGTGCTTGAGGCCAGGGGGAGGAGCTTTCAGTGAGCTATGATGGTTTCCCAGCTATGATGTTCCCCAGACTCCTCAGCCTGGGGAACAGAGTATGACCCTGTCTCTGACAAAAAGAGAAATATGGTATATTTCCATATCTACCTATATGTGAAAGTATCACCTCAACAATATAGAGAACATATATGTCACCTCCAAAATTGCCATTTTTGCCTCTGTGTATTACCTTCCTCTTGCTCCCTCATTACCCATAAATAAGTAGTACACTGTGTTCTATTACTGTAGGTTCACATTTTCTACTGTTTTATACAAAGTTACACAGGGTGTACATCTGTTGTTCGGATTTTTCACTTGACATAATTGTTTTCATATCCATCCATGTTTTTAAATGTATTAAATAGTTAATTCCTTTTTACTTCTGAGTCTTTCTGTCCCTAAGCAAAATATATATCTTGTACCTCAATATACTTAAATTGTTTTCAGCTATATTTTATAGTTTCTAGTATTCAGGTTTACATTTTTATGAGATTTCCTCAAGTATTCTATTTTTTTAGCTATTATAAATCATATTTCTCAATTTCAACTTTTTATTTTTTATTTGCAATTACAATTGATTTCATATGCATCTTTAATGTTGCAACTTGTTTTAGATTCCACTGGACTTTCTGCAAAGATTAATAAAGATAGTTTTGTCTCCTTCTTTTAAAAACTGAATGCCTTTCTTTTTCTTGCCTAAACACAGTTGCTAGAAAATTCAATAGAAAGTTGAATACCAGTAGTAAGCATAAACGTCTTTGTCTTGCTATTTATGTTACCGCATAAACTTTCAATTTTTCATGTTTGTACTTAATCTTAGCTCTTATATTTTCAAAAATGCCCTTTACCAGGTTGAGAAAGGTCTCCTTCTATTCCTAATTTGATGAAAAATGTTATCAGGGTGGACATATATTTTTATCAAATGCTTTATTCTGTCTCTATTGAGATCATATCCTTTCACTCTTATGCTTTATAAATATGTGAATTTACTTTCTAATGTTAAGTAACCATTATTGGGATAAATGTCAGTTGTTCATGATATGCTATCGTTTTTATGTATTTTTGCACCCAATTTGCTACTTTTAAATAATTTTATTATAGTAAGAACATTTAACATGAAAACTACCC
>CAUYRH010071265.1:0-16864 GCA_963574655.1 Perodicticus potto | reverse complement strand
ATATGGACTCTAAATTGAATTCATGGGGTAGCATGAATTTTACTAAACTAATCCTCTTTCTGATTTACTTTTATGAGTTTCTTTAATTGCTACTTATTACTATTAAAATACATTAATAGTAATTAATAGCATGCTACATTTTGATACTATGCTACAAATAGCAAGGTAGTCTACGAAATTGGACAGTTATGTAAGTTTAGTATTATTAATATAGCTATTGACTTTTCCTCTAACATAAAAATATGGTGGTAAAATATTCATACCTAATATCTCTAAAAGAAATATATGCCAGCATTATAAGAAAGTTTTAACGCTGGGTATAGTATTATCAGAGTGAAGTTCTCAGTTTGGTTGACACCATAGTTGTTTCTGGCTATAGTTCAGAGTCCTCATAGTTCATATTTGCTGCAGCTATTCTGAACCCCAAATCAGGATTTTAAGTCTTCAGCCACATAATTAAAATATAAAAATGAAACTACCCATTAGAAAGTTCATTAAAATATAATATATTTATTTCTTATTTTTAAATCTCAGAATATCATATTATATGTATAACTTTGATTCCATCAGAACAAAAACAGAGCATGTAAACAAAACACAAGTAAAATAAAATATATTTTAATCTGGTAAAATAAAACATATTTTTCATTGGAAAAAGTAAAAAAGAAACATATTTTGTTCGAAGAAAAATGTAATTACACCTAAATAAAGAGAAATTAAAATAAATAGAACATTTTTCATTCATTTTTACAAGAAGAGGTAAATTTACTGGTAGTAATAAAATGAAAGTTATGCCCAATGACAACATATATGCTACATGCTAATTTAGCAACATTAACCAAACGTCTCAGAGTTCTCTGTTCTCTGAGATTGAGCCACGAAGGAGGCAAAGATTTAGGTTGTATGTACTTATTCAAGCACAAAACCTACTCATCAAATGATTTGGATCACACAGATCAACAGTTTAAAACTTCTTTCTTCAGTAAACAGTAAATTCAATACAAGATTGAATTTTTGAAAGACAAGTGACAATATTGAAGCAGATATATAACAGACCAAAAACTATTCTAGTAAATGGTTAATTGCAGTAGTCAATAGCCAAAATATATTCTAAGAAGGGTTAATCATAGTGGCCTGTGGCCAGTTAGTGGGGTCTGTTCGCTCAACTAACTGTACCTCTCAGTCTACACACTTTGGGTTGGTTATTCTCCAGAAAAATCCACCTAGCCAGATTATTGTCTATCCTGCATTGATTTCTACATTTTGGCCAAAATAAAATGGCGACAGATATTCCATAATTACATACACATAAACTAATCTACTGGTCTAATATTGTAATAATATTAAAAAAAAAAAAAAAGACTACATGCCTTGCTGATAAAGAATCCACAGTTGCCTTCCAAGAACTTTTAAAGACTTACCATCAGTCATGACTTCATAACTTCATTAGCTTTTAGTCTTGAACAGAATAATTCTTCAAGACCAGAATTCCCTAATTTACACTACAAAGCCCTTTAAAAGCTCTTAGAGTGTCTTTTTAGTTGAATCCCTGACTTCCCTTAATCATGAATGTTCTGTACTTTGCCAGTGGAAAATCATTTTTACATCTTAGATGTTAGAGTAGGAAGGGGCTCACGATGAACATGAAATTTGGTCTTCTGTATTATAGATGATACCCTCTATGTCAAGCAGAAGTGTACTCAGTGAAGAGAGGGTGAGCCAGACCTGGGGCCATCCACTTGCTTATTCTCCATGAAAAGAAATTGAAAGCAAAATGGAAGCTGAATAGTGTGTGCGAGTGAATATGCTATGAGAAGAAAGATAAAAACACTTGGTGTTTACGTTCTAGTTTCATATTGACCCTTTGGCAAATTTTTAAACATAGTTTCTTGATGTGAAAAAGACAAAACCTTTTCTGCTTGTTTTCACACTATTATGAAACATCAATAATACACATATAAGTATATACCAATGTATGAGGATATGTTATAATGATATAACAAATTATACTATCTGCTCCTTGTTCTGGCTATGAACTTTTAACAGTATTCTCAGCATGGTCCATCCTGTTTCTCAAAGTGGTTTAAAATCCTCAGATAATTAACCTTTCTAGATTCTCTTACCATTAAAACTTCCTGAGGTTTTGTGTAACCAATGTTTTTTTTTTTTCTCCTAAAATATCTTTGAATGATTTTCAGAATTTTAAAAGATTGTTTTTAATTTCCCGTGCCTGTGTATGTCCGAGTGTGTGTTTTCTACAGGAACAGTTTGACAGATTTAGTTCAGTGAGAACTGGGATGACAGTGCTCCCAAAGAACCAGTAGCAACACTTTCTCAGAACTGTAGGGATGATTTATTTTTTCTGAAAATATCCTCAGCTGGATCTGAGACTTTCAAATGAAAGCTGCGGCTCCTTTTTAGAAACATCTCCTCACAACTATTGAGTTTCCCATTTAGGATATTGCCATATGCTTTGTTATTTCTTCTCTATGAAAATATACCATGTTCTTTTGAAAGTACTGAAACTTTCAGGAAAAGAACTATCTTTTCATGAAGAACACCTAAATAATACAGTATTCTAAAAATTTTTAATATATTCTGTTCCATCCTTCAATATTAATAGGAAGCTGGATATTACTAAAACAAAATAACACTGTTCGTTTTTACTGCACACACTATGAAAATTGACTAAAACAAGCTACATAACTATTATTATGAACACATCTGGTCTTCCCAGTAGGTATACATGAAATGAGTTATAAACTTATAACATCCAGTTTTTAGTGTGTCTACTACCTCAAATATTTTTTATGAAATGTTTGGTAAACTCATGTCAAAATGATTAAAGGAGTGGTTTTTATTAAGAAAAAGTTGGTGTTCTTCTGTTTTTGTTTTTTTGAAGAATTAACTAAGCAATTATCTTTACTACCCTAAAACACACTTTCATTAGAACAAAGCAATTAAATTTAATATCCTGTTATTAGTCTACGCAGCTAGGATTTTGTCATAGCAAATAATCTTATTTTCACTTCACGATACAATAGAAAAGAAACACTTATTTTTGCTCTCATTTCTAAAGCAAATAACAACGAATGCACACAAAGTCTCCTGTAAAATGGAGGGCCCGGATAAAAACTTGGAACCTATGTTTATTCACATTTCAAAAATCTTTTTACGTTAAGGCTCAAGTTGAAAAGGGAGCGATTTGGAAGAAAACCACAGATTAAGAATTTATCATCACAGAATGACATTTCTTTTGACAGCATAACTCAATTGCTACTCAAAAATAAATCATTTATGATTCAAATGCTGTGAATATTTATTTAGTGTCATACCTGTCAATTGTTTGATTTTTTTTTCCCCAAGGATAGAGAAGAGCAAATGTATATCTCTTATAAAACAGCCAAATTGATTCTTGGTCACAACAAAAAAGAAAAAATCACAAATGGTGTTCCTTAAAAAGACCAGCAGTATTTTTCTATTGTCCTAATAAATCACAAGGTGAGCGGAGAGAATTTTCTTAATAGTGCTCTACTGGCTCTGAAGCCATCACTTGATAAAATATCATTCAAATACAACGTTAGAAAAATCTATCCAGGCCAATTGATAGGATGATATTTTTATTATATTTGATAAAAGCAGAAAGAATCAAATCCCCCAGCTATTTCCAAAATTTAAGTTTCTGTGGGATCCCAAACAGTTATCTTTCCGTCTGTATTGTCATGCCTGTGCCAACATTCCTTTAAAAACTATCCATAATGGTGACTTAAGTGTCTGAGATGGCGTGCCAGAACTGATAGTAGACAGGAATTTAAAAAAAATTCTAGGAAATTAAGTTTGAGAAGACACCACTGAATTCTGGATAAGAATGAGTCATGTTTAAATTATAGTGTCCCTGTAAGACACTGTTCCAATATTTTAATTATTGTTTTTTTTTTAATTTTTAAATTATTTTTTATTGAGTCATAGCTGTGTACAATAATTCAGTCCTGGAATACAGTGTGCAGGCTTCCCATATAATCGGAGATATTTTTATCAACCTGATTAATATAACATTCATGATACCAATATTTTAAAACAACATTTAAAATTAACACGGAACTTACACAGTGTGGATCTTATGTTGTTGGAGATCAGAAGATTTAACATCAAAAACAGTTTGCTGGATGGTTGATTTTGGACAAAGCATTGACATTCTCTAAAATGCAATGATAATTTCTATCTTGTACTCTTTTTGCTAAGAGTGACTAAAGTTTTACCTAAAAATTACACTGTCATGTAAAGCTCTGTAGTAATATAAAGGACTCTTGGGCTGATGGTAGTGATTAATATTTTGAGCCTATTTAACCAGAAAATTTCTCATCAAACCTGAATGCGTTCTCTGGTAGTTAAACTTCCCTGTATGGTTTATAAACCAGATTTAACATAGAGTTTAATCTATTTTTTATTGAGATATAATAGGCATACATATTTTTAAGATTCAAGTGATATTTGATACATTCATATAATGAATAAAGATCAAGTCAGAGCAGCCAGTATCCATCACCCTGAACATTTATTTTTTTGTTATGCTAAGAATATTCAAATTTAGAGAAATGAGTCTGAATGGAAACCTGTTGGCTAAAATAAAGTAACTCATGCCAGTGAAGGCACCATGGAGAAGCAGAAGTCAGGAATTTTGAGACCTAGTCTCTTCATACAACTTATACTTGGTTTATCTTGGTCCATGAAATAGAAGGTGTGGATTATAGGCCCCCAAGTTTCTACTCAAGTGGTTTCATATTTTGGTCAAAATTGTTTAAAAAGTTCTTTTATGGTTCTTTTTTTAATAAGTTCTTTTATAGATCACTAATAACATAATTGACTGATAGTCATTTGTACTTTTATGAGTCAAAAATTATTTTATAGCCATTAACTCAAATAATGTTCAATACTGCCTACCTCTCAAAAATATATATATAAGACAGGGAGGGCAGATATCACTCTCCCAATGTTAAATAAAAAGTAATGCTGAATAAAGTTATAAGCTTTCAGGAGTAGAACCATGATGCTCAGCAAAAACTGGAGTCTGGACTATATTATAATCTCAAGAGAATAAATTTCAGAATTTTTATGAAACATTCTCTTATAAATGAAAAAGAAGTTATTGATCAGAAAGCACGTTAATTACTATTAAATATGCTCAAGAGTTTTAGATATATTTAAATTTAAAGAGATTTAAATGTTTCATTGCACATATTAGTGTATAAAAGCGAGAAGATGAACTATCCTTGTTTTCTCTTCACTAGATAGTTTCAGTAAATGATAGAAAAATAATTATTCACTCAAGTTTTTAGATTTAGGCCCTTCTTAGCAAGTTGTACTATATTTCAAACAGTATATCAGTGCAAAAAAGTGCATATAATTATTATGATCTTTAAAAAAGGGTTAATTTTTTCTGGATTTAAACATGAGTAAATAAATCATATTCTATCCACAAAACTCTCTAGCGTTGATTAGAATCAAGTTCAATTATATTCATATTTTATTTAAAGATATTAATTCACTTTATAAAAATGTACTCATACCATTTGTACTAATTGCTTTTAGATATCTTATAATAATGATTCTTTGATTCCCAATGAATATGTTTAAGCTGCTTTGAGATATCCCATAAATAAATATTTTAGAGAGATGAATCACAGCTCAATTTCTACATTTTCATGTTACATGTTAGAAACTTTTATATAGTTCCTAAAATCTAAAATATAGTAACATAGACTATATACTATTTACATGTCAAAAATATTTGTCTATTAACTCTCGAAATTTCTCTACTACTGATTTCCTGGCAAAAATAATACATTAGATTGAATTGCAGGCAGCTGAAATAGTACCACAAATTAAGACACAGTGAGACCTACTTACTTCTTTCAGTTAGCTCAGTTTACATAGAAATTTTATAAACTGTAGATTGTCTTGTATTGGTTGAGTTACAGAAAGTAACATTATGTAACAGCCACAGAGTATTAGCATACAGACTGAAGAAAGACTATTTTTGATCTGCCAAAAAAATACATAAACATTTTAGAGTAACTCTAAAACTTATTTCTGGGTGGACTCTACCTCTCATTTTAGTAAACTAAATTCAGAATAGAACCTAGCTATTGTATTTTAATGTTAACTTTTAATGAGATTAATGAAAATAAGATATTGTGATACTAGCTTTTGAGAGAATTATCACATTTTCAGTCATGAAGTAAACTCAATAGAAGAAAGGGAAGGGAGGAAACAGGAAAGTGAAGGAAAATGAGAGGGAAGAGGTTCCGGGAAGACAGGGAGGAAGAAAGTCCTCCCGCCCTAATAGACAAACTTGCCTTCCATCGCCTCCTAGTCCACGACCTGGAGCTGTGTATCAGTGGGCAGAAAGAAGAAGTAATTCACAGATTCTGCAGATTCCAGAAATAATCACACTAATGGATTCGGAAACTTCCTAAGAACTCACTGAGCAGATGAAACTCGGCAGAACCCATGAGGAAATTCATTTCATCTGTTTCATTTCAGACTGTCTATCATATATTTTTGATGACTAAATGGAAAAGAAAAAATGAAATCCCACCATATGAATTTCTATTAAATATCATTTTAGCTATCAGTTGTCACACCTGCTATTTGATGAATTTCAATTGACACAATTATGTATGTGTTTGCAACCTCTATCATTTTCTGAAGCAATATTTATTTCGCAATAAATCCAATTATTGAAAACGTATTCAAACATAAATACATCCCAAATATTTATTTCCAATATATTTAAATGTCCATCAGTCTGAACCTGTAAGGTATTGAATACTGTGCCTATTTTTAAGTTAAAATGGGTGGCTATTTTCCATGGAATGTCATGACAATTCGGTGAATTCAGAAAAACACAGGCCTTGTACTGGCCCTGCACCCAATTTCAGAAAGTTTTTGTTTGTTTAATTTTCATTTTCTTTTTATTCCATACAAATTACAGTTGCAATTACATAATAATGATTGCATATGTACATATGCAATTATGAAGTACAAAGTGGTGTTATGTTTGTATACAATGTAGAAAGATTAAATTAAGGTAATTAGCAAATCCATCACCTCAAATATTTGACATTTTTTGAAGAGAATCCTAGAAATTTACTCTTAGCTACATTGAAATATACAGAACTCATTCATTAGATATATTCATCACGCTACGTAATTGATCTGAAAAAGAAAATCAAACTTATTTCTTCTTCCAAAGCAAGGCTTTGTACTTTTTGATAATAATCTCTCCATTCACTCTCCCAGACCTTAAACACCATTCTGCTCCCTGCTTATATATGAGTTCAATTGCTGGAAATTCCCTGTACATGTTAGAATGTGCAGTGTTTATCATTCTGTATCTGGCTGTTAGAAAGCCATCTGAATTTTAGAAAGTTTTGAGGCTTCTTGCTATCTCTCTGCAAATTCCTCTCAAGTTCTAAAGCTTCATCAAACAGCCAGTCTGTTTCCTCTAAAACTCTGTGATTAGAATCATACATGCATTATATTAGTACCTCCAAATATATGTATGTGTAATACTGCACAGGATTATCCCCTAACTATCACATAAACACATGCAAAACAGAGTTGCAAAGGTAAAGAATGTTTCCAGGAATTTGTCCATGTCCTCAACATTTTCGATCAGTTGTTTCTGGCTATGTGGTTTTCTTTCTGGGTTCGCTGTTCTGTTCCACTGGTCTATGTCTCTGTTTTATACCAATACAGTGTTGTTTTAGGTAGCATAGCCTTGTAGTATAATTTAAAATCAGGTCATGTAACACTTTCAGATTTGTTCTTTTTGCTTAAGGTTGCTTTGCCTATTCTGGCTCTTTCAGGTTCCAAATGAAATTTAGAATTTTTTTTTCTAGATATAATGTTGCTATTTTGATGGGGATTTCATACAATCTGTTAATCACTCTGGTCTGTATGGACTTTTAACACTGTTGATTTGCCAATCCATGAGCAAGAGATGTTTTTCATTCAAGGAGATCATGGCCTCCTTGGTCATGTATATTCTTGTATTTTCTCTGGAGCTATTGGGAATAGTATTGAGTCCTTGGTTTGAATTTCCACTTCACTGTTATTGGTATATAAAAATGAAAATTATTTGTGTACATTGATTTTGTAAGCTGAGACTGCTGAATTTACCAATGCTAAGAGTGTTTGGTGCAATCACTAGGATTTTCTAGATTTATCTTCATATCACACGGGGGTAGTTTGATGTCTCCTTTTAGATCTGAATGCCTTTTATTTCTCTCTTTTTCCTAATTACTCTGGCCAAGACTTCCAATACTATGTTGGACAGAAGTGACAAGAGTGGCCACCCTGAATTTTTCCAGGTCTTGGGGGAAATGCCTTCCACTTTTCCCCATTCAGTATGATGTTGGCAATATGTTTTTCATATACAGCTTTCATAATTTTGAGGCATACTCTTTCTATGCCTCATTTTTTCTGGATTTTTATCATAAAAGAGTGCTGGATTTTATCAAATGCTTTTTCTACATCTACTGAGATAATAATAAGGTCTTTCATTTTGTTTCTATTTATGTGGTCAATCACATTTATTGATTTGTGTGTATATGTTGAATTATCCTTGTGTCCCTGGGATGAAATCCATTTGATCATGGTGAATTATCTTTTGATATGCTGTGGAATGTGGTTAGCTAGTGTTTGGTGGAGAATTTTTGCATCTATGTTCATAAAGGATCTTGATCTATAGTTTTATTACTGTCGTTATTATTGTCCTTTCCTGGCTTTGGTACCAAGTACTCCTGGCTTTGTAGAATGACTAAGGGAGCAGCACCTCCTTCTCGACACTGTGAAATATTTTCTGTGGGACAAGTACTGGTTCTGCTTTGTAGATACAATAGACTTTGCCTTGAATCCATCTGGTCCAAGGCTTTTCTTGGTGTGTGTGCATGTGGATGGGGGGGAGATTATTACTGCGTCAACGTTGCTCACTATTGGTCATTTCAGGAACAGAGTTTCCTCCTGATGCAGGCACGGCAGGTTGTGTGTTTCCAGGAATTTGCCCACTTCCTGCTGCTTTTCTAGTTTGCTCGTGGGAAGGTTTTCACAGTATTCGTAGAAGATATTTTCTGCACGCTTGGCTCACTGAGTTAGTTCAAAAACCCTGTCTTCAAGCTCTGAGATTTTTTCTTCTGCTCAGTCTAGCCTGTCTTTTAAGCTTCTGCTGTATTCTGTAATTTCCAAAATGACTCTTTTGTTCCTTTAAGTTCACTCATATCCTTTCATATGTTGTGTGTCTCTTTAGCAAGGTTCCACGTTTTTCATCTTGGATTCTTTGCGTTAGTTTTGAACTTTCTTTTCAACCCCTTTCATCTTGTTTGTCATCCATGTGTTTTCTAAATTCCATTTTGACAATTCCCTTCAGGTTGGAGGCCATTGCTGTGGATTTATTCTGATCCTTTCAGGATGTTGAACTAGGCTGTATTTTCTTGTTGCCAGAGTTCTTTTGCTGGTTTCTTCTCATCTGAAAACTCTTCTCTTAGTTTAGGGCGGATGGGTTTGCAATGCACCTGTTCTCTTTTTCTGGGAACTCTCCTCCTTACTAGGAGGTGATGCCCCTGGATGGTGCTTTTGCGTCTACTCTGGAGAACTGACCTGGAGGCAGATCAGTGGGGGCACTGAATGCCCGGGATGCGGCTGCTCCCTGCACTGTCCTTTCCCCTGTGGTTGTCGTAGTCCAAGCTGGTACTGGGGAATGTTTGTTCAGCTTGTTCGCAGGCCATTGTGAGAAGCTCTTCCAGGGGCTGCACAAGTCATTCTCCAAGTGATAGGTGGTGGGACATTGCCAGGCTCCCGGGTGCATCACTGGACTGCAGACAGTAGCCAGATGGGTTGCAGGACCTCGGCAGCTCCTGGCACATGTTGCATGACCTTGGGGAGTGCCTGGGCCTGTAGTGGCTGTAGCCAGTGGCCAGGTAGTTTGCAGGACCTTGATATGGGCCTGTGCAGTTTGCAAGAACTTGGCAGGTGCCCGGACAGGTCAGGCAGCCTTGGCTAGTGCTCGAGGACAATGGCAGGTGGCTCATCATGCATCGGCATTTGGGCCACCTAGTGCTCACAGGTCAGAGAGAGGCCTGATGTCCTGCTAGTAAGGAGTCCTGGCTGGGGCTCTCCGTCCCCCAGGTCTGACTGTGGCAGCAGTTGCAGAGCTTCTCAGGTGGCAGGAATGAGCTGTTGTGACGGTGTGACGGCAGCGGCAGATGCTGAGTGCCATGGTTACTCGCTCTGCTTGGGACGTGGCCGCTGGGGGAATCTCGGAGGCTGCACTGAGACTTCCTCCTCCCCACACGCCCTCCCTGGCCTGGAAACTGGCAGGGGTAACCCTTCTGCAGACCCAGCACTTTCAAATAATTTTTAATATTATGAAAAAGTCCTATTTTGTGAAGAGAATTTTTTTTTTTTTTTTGCAGTTTTTGGCCAGGGGCTGGGTTTGAACCACCTCCTGCATATGGGGCCAACACCCTACTCCTTGAGCCACAGGTGCCACCCATGAAGAGATATCTTTATAGATACATTTCTCAACATTTGTTTATTAAAAATACATTTGAATACATATTATTTATGAGCACCAGGCTAGGTAATGTAGATATTATATTTAAAAGTTTATATCTGCTTCCCTCATTTATATAAAAACTCAGTCTTTAATCACTTGAGTTGACAGGGCACCACCCAAATTTCCTTTGACAGTCTTTCTTTAATGTACTGCAGATGCATTTTACTCAAGTCAATAGAAACTGGGTAGTCCTTATCAGCCACACCGACTTACTTCACTGTGTTTAAATGGGAGCACAAGAATAAGTCCCCACCCTTGCAATCTGAGTTTAGAATAAATCCTGGAAGTGGTGCTCATTTCACCAGGGAATACAAAAGTTGACGTTTCTATAGTTAGCAGCCTTAGTCTTCCACAGTGACAGAAAAAAAAGGAAAGGAAAGACTGATCTAATCATTCCAGTATTTCAAATTACATCATACATAGTGACTCTTAAAATGAAAACATACTTCATGGACCTCCTCTGGAAGGTTTATATTTCGTGCTGTGACAAAGTATTTGGAGAGTGAAAATGACAGATGTGAGGTACGTTAACGAAATGAATAGTCACTTCTTCCCGCCAGATGAAGCGCTTTTTTATCACAGCAATTTGTCATGAACTAGATGGTGATTTAAGAGGAAACATTTGAACTACAGTATATATTTCAAAGGAAGTTAGCTAATTTGAAATTATGACTACAAAACTGGTAAGCAGAAGCTTTTTCACCTATATACATTGGCAGAATACTTCTGTTGCTAATATTAATATGTTGAAATTAAAGGGTATTATATAAAAGGTGAAGAAGTGAAAAATATAAGACATTCTCAGAATATTTCAGATAAAACTGGTGAACTCTAAGTTAGTCAGTAAATGCAATTTTCGCAGAGCATTTGTGCACTTTTCGATCATATGACTGATTTTGTAGCACATGCTCATTTTTTCTCCTGCCGAAGTAACTGGTTAAAACATCATTTTTAACACTTTGTAAATATTAATATAGTATTATCAAAATGTACTATTATTATTAATAGTGCCCTCATGGATTTTATCATTTTACAGCATCACATATCAGGATAAATTAGATAAATACATCACTTTCAGACATAAAAAAGAGAATCTTGTTCTAATACTTTTGGAAATTGTTTCTGACAAGCTAATCTTACCCATGCCCCCATGACTTTGGACTAGTAATTAACAATTCTGAGTTCTGGTCCTACATATCATCTCCTGTTTAAAGTCATCACCATTTAAATCTGGTCTCGAATACATTCTTTCCACCAAAGTCTATTTCTTTCTAGAAGGGTAAATTCTCTAACTGAAATTTTCTTAAAACTTCTTTTATTATTCAGGGATATGTTTAACAAGAGGTCAGTTGTACATATTCCACATTCGTATTCGCAGGTCTGTTAGGAAATAATGGTTGAAAATTGCTACCTTTACTAAAAATATAATGCACGCAAGAACCATGCTCTTTGGACATTACCTCATTTAACGCAAAACCGTGAGGCAGATAATAGTTTTACACTCCCTGACAATATCAAGACTCAATTCTCCAAGGTCATAGAACTTGTAAATAGCAAAAAACAAGAGTCAAATCCAGGCTTTATGAGTGCAAAGCCTGTGTGGTAGGTGTGTATTATGAATTTTTAAGGAGAAATATGTCAGTAGTTTGCCATGGGGTGTGGTATGCCTATGCCTTAGAGATATTAAACATTATTTTAGCATAAAGTTTTTGACTGTTGGGATAATATATGACTGTTTCTAAATTTTCTTAGACAACCATATCAAATTTCCTTGTCAAGAGATGTTTGCACCGCTTTTTAACAGACTAAGTGTAGACTAAGGATTTGAATAATTAATAATTCATTCACAAAATACCTGCATACACTCCTATAGCAACTTATGCCTAATTTCCTCCCCATTCTAAACCTTTGTAAAAATTATTTTTAAATTTATGTTAGCATAGAAATAGTAAGAACCTCTTCTGAAATTTTATGGGAGCCAATGAGTTAATATTCATGAAGTACATTGCAATTCCTAGTTTAAAGGTGTTTAATTTAAAAATATATGGATTCTAATAAAAAGGTCAAGTGTAAAATTTATTGGTCTGAAAGCAAGTTGCTCTCTAAGTGTAATTAATCATGGGACTTACAGTGACATGAACTAAAAAATAGTGTGGCTTATTGCAATTCACCTCACAAGTCTAAATGAAAGAATAAATTGTCCAAGTAACATCAGCCTAAACTATACAAGAGAAATTAGCCTATATTCACATAGGTTGTTTTCAATTTTTTAGTTTGTTTGTGGGGGAGTTTGATATTAAAAATCTATAAATCTTTATATACAACAATTAAGTGCACAAACTCATCCTAGAAAAAGCGCTACATACCTCATTGCTGAATATCACTAGGGTCAAATTCAAAGTGCTAGGCCTCATGAACAAAGTGACATGTAAGCCCATACCTGAAGCGCAAAACTTGTCAGAGCTGATCAGTGACTGAGATAGACAAAGCCACCTGGAAAGAAGGGAGAATTTGTTAGTATAAATCGCCTAAGCAGGTGGGGCATGATGGCTCACGGCTATGATCCTAGCACTCCGGGAACCCAAGGCAGGAGTTTGCAATCAGCCTGAGCAAGAGCAAGACACTGTCTCTACCAAAAACAGAGAAAATTAGCCAAGTGTTGTGGTGTCTCTACCAAAAACAGAGAAAATTAACCAAGTGTTGTGATGGGCTTCTGTAGTCTCAGCTGCTTGGGAGGCTGAAGCACAGGATGTCTTGAACCCAGGAGTTTGAGGTTGCTGTGAGCTAAGCTGCCTCCACAGCACTCTGGCCTGGGGCAACAGAGTGAGATCCTGTCTCTAAATAAGTGAAGGAATGAATGAATGAATGTCCTGAGTAGACCAATGCTAGCACTAATGCAGTCGAACTAGGGTTAGATGCAAGAGGAATATCAGAAGGTAAAGTTAGAGAAGGAAAGATAACAGGTAAGGTCAGCAGAAGATCTTCAGCTTCAGTCTGAATAGACAGGGATTATCAGTGGTTTATCATCAAAAGATTATGGTTTTGTACAGAAGAGTATTGTAATACCATTCACATTCTGCAGTGATCACACGGACTGCTGTGCTGAGCAGGACACTCTGCTAGGGCCAGAGTACACCTGTAGTACAGCATACCAGCATCAAAGCTGGGAGCAGAAAGTCCAGTTACGAAGATAAGGGAGAAGTCTGGGACAGAATGGCTTGGACCAGATTCAAAGTGCTAGTGGTAGTAAAGGAAAATAATTTTGAACAAATTATGTAGCTAGAGCTCACAGAATTTTCTGATGGGTTAATTGGGTGTGAGAAGGAGAATTCGGTGATTTAAAGTACACATTGTGTCTTAAATCACATGTCACAGGATGGAATTAATTGCCCATAACTTAAATATGAAAATAGACACATTTCAGTTTCAATATGTTTTGTTTTAGGTTGTTGTTGTTGTTGTTGTTGTTGGGTTTTGTTTGTTTTATTTGGAGAGGTAAGTAAGCGAACAGACATGGAGAAGTTTAATTTTAGAAAATATTTTAGACATTAACACGCAAAGACAAGGAAGTAGTTCTAGGTGCCAGGGGTGTAGTTAAAACTTAACAAGTATAAACAACAAAGACCAACTTTGCCGGACTCCCATCTGTTCACTGTGACATCCCTGTGACCTTGCACAGAACATGACTGTCAGGGGCTCAGTAAATATTGAGAACATGAAAGAAAAAAGTTTTGTTTATGAAGCTTAAAATCCCGCCATGACTTTGCCTGTCTGGGAACTGGGCAGCAGGAGTGCCGGAGGATGGGGGCAGGAATTTCCTCAGAATGCAACTCTAGACCCGGTCATTTCTGAGTTCTGCCCATGAAGTGACATGCTTCCTACCACAGACATGACTTTAAATAGAGATGTTCATGGGAGTCGATCAGGATGCTAATCAGAAAACAGACTTCCAGATAAGTGAATGAATTAAATAGAACAACATAATGTTCTCTATTAAAATACCTGATCATTGGGTGGCGCCTGCTGCTCAAAGGAGTAGGGCGCCAGCCCCATATGCCAGAGGTGTGGCAGGTTCAAACCCAGCCCTGACCAAAAACTGCAAAAAAAAAAAAAAAACCCGGATCATTTTGTGTAAGACAATAACTCTGATTTTTCCATAGTTGGTATTCAGATCTTTTTCTGACAATAATTGGGCAAGAAATTTGGCTACTTCTTAAGACCACTCCAGGGAAAAAGGAAGTTTGTTTTCCTGTTGCTCTGGCAGGAAGAGGCTGAGCTCCTTCACGAAAATGCAGACCAAACTGTTTGGAAACAGACTAACAAGGATGCGTAAGTTAGGCTGCGGAGCTGTGTAAAGTTACTCATCTATGAATACAAAGTGACGCATGTGCCTGTGTGTGGACCCACACGCTGAGCTTACGCGAGAAACACTTCTCATATCATTATGAGCTGCAGACACAACAATTTTAAAATGCTGATGTAACAGTGGAAAACAGGACTTCGAGATGGCACCAGACCCTGCTACGTTGCCACCCATTCACCAGCGGATGACACCAGACCTATTTTGTGCTTGCCACACGTAGGGAACATATTTCGCTTCTCTTTTTAGCAGCTTTGTTGGAGTAAAATTGGCAAATAAAAATTATATATATTTAAGGCATACAATATGATATTTTGATAAAAATACATTTTGAAATCATTATCAAAACCAAATTAATTAACACATCCGTCAGCTCACATGGTTAACCTTTTAAAGTGTTCGTGTGGTGCGAACACTCTCTTTTACCTAACTTCACACGACACTATATTACATATATATATATATATATATAAAATAATGTACATGACACTATTATTAATGCTACAGTCACCATTCCGCACTTTAAATCTCCATAATTTATTCACCCTTCTAACCGAAATGCTATCCCCTTTGACCAACATCTCCTCACTCTCCTCTGAGTGGAGCCTCTGACTACAGGCACTTTTTTTTTTTTTGAGACAGAGCCTCAAGCTGTAGCCCTGGGTAGAGTGCTGTAGCATCACAGCTCACAGCAACCTCCAACTCCTGGGCTCCAGGGATTCTCCCGCCTCCGCCACTGCCTCCCAAGTAGCTGGGACTACAGGTGCCCACCACAACACCTGACCATTTTTTGGTTGCAGCCGTCATTGTTGTTCAGAAGGCTGGATTTGAACCCGCCAACTCAAGTGTATGTGGCTGGCGCCTTAGCTGCTTGAGCAACAGGCGCCTAGCCGACTACAAGCATTTTATTCTTTGTTTTTATAAGTGTGGCTTTTTTAGATCACGCATGTAAGTGAGATCACTCAGTATTTGTCTTTCTGTATCTGAGTTATTTCATTTACTGTAATATCCTCCAGATTCATCCCTATATTTGCAAATAGCAAAACAGTTTATTTGTTGGTTTAACTAATTAACAACTGCAGAGCATTTGCAGGAGAAGGGCTGCCGTGCCAAGGCATTTTTGTTACTGTAACAATAGCCACAAGGTAGCTTTTCACTGTGGACAGCAGTGAGTAAGCACAGGATGTGACTCAAAATTCCCATCTGTAGCCAAATGAGATGGAGTTTGTCTCCTCAAGGAGCTTACTGTTATGTAGGGTATTCTGGTTACACATGAGTAGAAACACGGAGACTATTATATGAGTCAAGAAAAGAGAAAAAAATCAGGGGACATAAAGAGTGAAGAGACTGAGTTGCATAAACAATCACAGAACAAACGGTGTCCCTTATTTTTAGGGTGTGCTCAAAGTATAACCAGGCCTTTAGACTACTCTCATTTTATTCTCTCATACACCATAATATTGAGCCTTTATTTTGTTGATAACTGAAAAGCTTACTTCAAATTGTTCATGAAGTTTTCTCCCAAAATTTATTTTTTCAATGGCTCTTATCAATATCAATACTTTGCTAAGAGAATATAAATTGTTTTTTAAAAGTTCATTTGTCATACCAAATAAGTTTTGGTATATAGCAAAAGATGTTGTGTGCTTGCTTAATAAAAACCATGAAAAGACCACTTGTAAAGATCAAATGTTATCATTTTCCCCTAGTGTCTTTTCTAATTGCATTTGAAAGGAAACCGCAAGTGACAATTTTATAATGTTAGTAAAGCTACTAGTTCGAAGTGTATCATTTAAGATGTCAACTACTTAGAAACCAAAAGACTTTATCAAGCCACATTTGTGTTGCTCGAAGCCCAGAATTGTGTTTTAAAAAAAATAATCGTA
>CAUYRH010071263.1:0-18168 GCA_963574655.1 Perodicticus potto | reverse complement strand
AGTCTCCTGCCTCTGCCTTCCAAGTAGCTGGGACTACAGGTGCCTGCCACAACGCCTGGCCATTTTTTGGTTGCAGCCATCATTGTTGTTTGGCGGGCCCGGGCTGGATTCGAACCTGCCAGCTCAGGTGTACGTGGTTGGCGCCTTAGCCTGTTGAGCCACAGGCGCTGAGCCGAAATTGCCTTTCAAAATAGGTATATTAAAATAAGGTATTCCAAGAGTTGCATTAGGAATGAGCTTGTGCCCCTAAAGAGTTCATGTTCATCTAAACAGCACAAACCCTCCTCTGAGATACTTATATGGATCAGTTACAGTTAAAACATCACTACTTTCAAAGGAACTATTACAGCTGTGATTAAAAACGTGTGTCACGAATGAAACGCCCTGCAGGTCCTATCATTGCACATGGGGTTATCAGAAGCTGTGCATGTCAAGATCTCAAGGCCTCTAGAAGACCCAGAAGAGAGAGCCTAAGGCCATGCCCGTGGCCGCCCCAGCCAGCATGCCCAGCGCCAAATCACCGTCGTCTCGATACCGCTCACGGATGATGACTTGGTTGGTAGGATGCTGTCCGTAAAGTCCTAAAAAAAAAAAGGGAGAGAAAAAACAGAGCCCTGAGAAGCAGTTTGTGAAATCCCACATTCACACAAAGAAATAGCTCACCTGGCTGTGAACACTACGCTGATCACAGCAGAATGACCAGCTGTCTCCCCATCTGCTAGTGAGTGTGGGGTGGAGGCTGCAGTGAGTACGCCCTGGCCCTCCTCTCCCTGAATCCCTAAGACGACGCTGGGAGAAAATTAAGATCCTCAGCTGGCCAAGGGCCAAAGTCCCTAACACTGCAAAAGGCAAAAGCCTGATGAAGCTGCGGACTCCAGCCCCTAATTTCCACTTCGGCCCTGCACACCACACTTCTTGTGAAGACACCAAATGGGGACGAGTGGAGGCACACAGTGTGCCAGCAACAGGGAACCCAGAATGACCCACAGACCCAAGGAGGAAAAGCCCACTTAAAAGCTAATCTGCTTCTTAGTGCTCATGCAAATCAATTTTTAAATCAAACCTAATTCGGCTAATATAACTTGTTCTTTATTTTCAATCATATGTCTTTACAGGGAAAAAAATAAGTACTTATGTTAAGGTGAGAACTTCAAAAAGAACAAACTTCAGACAAATTTAATATTTATTTTGCATGATTCAAATTCACAACTGGAAAATGTTTGTTCCCATCTATGCCTCGTAGCTATATTGCCCAGTAGCTACCTTGTGAATTTATCATATATCATGAGAGTTAACTTCCCACTTGTCCTCTATTCCTTTAATGGTTCCACTCCAGGAGAACTAGAAACTAATGCATTAGTAATGCGCATGTAGTGGAAGAAAAGAAGTGAACGCGGCAGAGGTAACCGAGGCCTACCGCTGCCAAGGGCTTCCCAGTCTACGTACTTGCAGCATCACATGCATTGACATGCGCAGACCCATTTAACTGTAAACATTCTTATCCCCATTTTACATATGGACAAACTGAGGCACACAGGGGCCAAGGGCAGCAAGGACACCCAAACCCAGTCTACACAGGCTACGGTCTACACTCATACCCACTAATGCCTCAAATACCATAGAACATGGGAGACAGAAAAAAAAATCAAAGGCAGAAAGCAGCAGAAAGAAACCACCATAAATCTAAGGGCTGGTCAGGTACAGGCAACAGCAATGGAAGCAAATGACTTTTTACACAACAATTACATTTCAAAACTAATAAATTTGGCTCAGCGCCTGTGGCTCAAAGGGCTAAGGTGCCAGCCACGTACACCTGAGCTGGCGGGTTCGAATCCAGCCCTGGCCGGCCAAACAACAATGACGGCTGCAACCAAAAAATGGCCGGGCGTTGTGGCAGGTGCCTGTAGTCCCAGCTACTTGGGAGGCAGAAGCAAGAGACTAGGTTGAGCCCAGGAATTGGAGGTTGCTGTGAGCTGTGATGCTACGGCACTCTACCCAGGGTGACAGCTTGAGGCTCTATCTCAAAAAAAAAAAAAAACTAGTAAATTTGTGGCATTTAATTTTGCAACCCCTAAATTTTAAAATGTTCTGTTATGGAACTCCAACTAAGTGGAACTTGTAAGCTGACCTAGTAAAAACATCCTCTAGAAAATCCAAACTCTTGTGTTCCCCACCCCCGTAGGTCATGCTGAGGTCCCTTACCAAAGGATGGGGGGCTGCTCCCTTGTGGCTCCTGCTTACTTAGCTCTGTCCCTGCAACGAGCTAAGTCCTCACCAAAGTCAGGTGTGGACATTTTTCAGGCATACTTAATTTAACCAAGTGTTACACAAATGGTCAAAATGTGAACGAGTGTGGCACCTGTGGCTCAGGGAGTAGGGCACTAGTCCCATGTACCAAGTGTGGCAGGTTCGAACCCGGCCCCGGCCAAAACTGCAAAAACAACAAAAAAAATGCGAACAAGAAAAAGGCAGATACTGCCCCTATGACAACTAAGTTAAAGACAAAGAGAAAGACTAAGTAAAGGTCACTTTTACAAATTATCACCCAGTCATGGAATTGCGATAACTACAGAGATGAGAAGAGATGGCTGTGATCACAAAATGTAGAAGTCTGCTGTTTACTTGCCACTGGAAACTGCGGTGCAATGACATAGGAAGTGCTGCCCGTGAGAGGGTGACTGCTCCTCTAATAAGGAAAGTCAAGGGCAAAGGTGAAATCTGATTTCCAGAAATCCCCTGCACAACTTCAGCGATACTTCTGCTCTTCTATACAGTAAGAAACAGCATTATCTCCCCCTTCTGTGAACAGGAAGCTAAGTAAGAAGCTGGCTCTCATGTGGGAAGGCTAGGGCAACACCCGTCACCACCACAAGACCCCAACAGCTAAACAAGCTAAAGAAAATAATTCCTCTAAGAGGAAATACAATTAGTGAACAACCATGAAGACAATGCTCATCCTTGCCAGCCATCCTAATAATGTAAACTAAAAGCAGCTCGACAATCCCATTTGAGACCCACTGAAGTTATTAAAGCTTTTATAGCATCACAACAGGTTTTCTTTATGGGACCACAGAGAAACCTGGGTACCAATAACTGCAGGTGGCATTATATTTTGGTACAGTGTTCTGGGGACTGACCTTGGTAAACTGCTATCAAGACATACCATAATATTAACAGATGAAATGATATAAGGTCTGAGATTTCCCTCAATATAATCCAGAGGTAGAAAAGGAAGGGTAAATAGAGATGAAAGGTCAGATACAATATGGTAACTGCTGAAGCCAATTCATTCTATCATCATCCCTATTTTTGTACATTTGACAACTTTTTATAACTTTGTAATATAAAAATTATAATTTTACTAATTTTAATGGTATAAAAAAAGTATGCCTTTGACATACTAATTTAATAGGAATGTTCCTTGAGTTACAATGGGGTTACATACTGATAAACCCATTGCAAAATGAAAATGTATTTGATACACCAAACTTACCAAACATCATAGCTTAATATAGCCTTTCTTAAATGCACTCAGAACACTGACATTAGCCTACCACTGGGCAAAATCAATTAAACACAAGCCCTATTTTACAATGAAGTGCTGATCATGTAAGTTACTGAATACTGTACTGAAAGTGAAAAACAGAATGGCTACATGGGGACTTGAAGTATAGCTTCTACAGAGTGCATATTGCTTTTGCACCACCTTAAAGTAAAACATTTTGTTAAGCTGAGCCATCCTAAGCTGGAAAGGGTCCCTATAGAGAAATACATTCTAATACATATTCAATGGGAATAAAAAAGAAAAGGCTCAAAGACGTTCATAACAGTACCATAACAGAAAAAAAGGCAAAACATGAAAAGAAAAAAGGCAGCCAATATTGGAAGGTTCAATATACTGTCTAATATAAAATATGCAATTACTAAAAATACTTATAAATATCATATAGCACTCTGGACAAAATACAATTTAAAACTCAGACTAGAAATAAAAAGCATGGTGGCTCACACCTGTAATCCTAGCACTCTGGGAGGCCAAGGGAGGTGGACAGCTTGAGCTCATGAGTTCAAGACTAGCCTGAACAAGAGCGAGGCCCCATCTCTTAAAAGAATAGCTGAGCATTGTGGAAGGCACCTGTAGTCCCAGCTACTTGGGAGGCTGAGGCAAGAGAATCACTTGAGCCCAAGATTTTGAGGTTGCTGTGAGCTACGATGCCCTGGCCCTCTACCTGACAAAGTGATAGTGTCTCAAAAAAAAAAAAAAAGAAAAAGGCAATGTATGATTACAAGGATAAAATGTTTCTAAGGGAAAAGTACAGCAGATTGTCAAATAATGTCATTTTGTTTAACATCATCTTGTAACACTGATTGGGGGTTGGGGGGATCAGTTCCCCACTGGAGTCACTGTCTTTGTGCATCCGGGCTATTTCTCTCATGCCTGAGTGGGTTTACTCCAGGTATACCAGTTTCCTTCCACATCCCAAAGATATGTTTGTTAGGTGAAAGAACATGTCTATGTTGTCCCCGCCTGAGTAAGTGTGGCTATGTGTGAGTGCACTTGGATGGAATGGAGTCCTGCCCAGGCTGGTTCCCACCATACACCATCTAGCCACTCTCTGCCCTAAACTGGAATAATTAGATAGATAATTATCTTTATTAATCTTTCTTAAATGTACATATAGGGCACATTTATTTCAATGTTTAATATTAGAAGTGTTTTGGTCTTTATTTACAAATTTGGTGATGTTTTTGTAGCCAGAAATACACCATAGGAACTTAACTCTTATTTATATTAATTAGCTTATAAGTAAAACTGGTTTTGTTACATGCTGTTTCACTTAAAACTACAAGTTCCAAGAACCTATCAATGATGTTAAGTGAGGACTTGCTATAATTCAAAGAAAACTACTTGTGGTTGGAGGACAGGATGATGAACAAATATTTAATCTATCATGATTATTTATTATTATTTTACTAGTCTTAAACTTGACATAAAAAGAAGTCAAGCAGGGTGGTGCCTATGGCTCAGTGGGTAGGGTGCCAGCCCCATATACCAAGAGTAGCGGGTTCAAACCCAGCCCTGGCCAAACTGCAACAAAAAATAGCCGGGCGTTGTGGCGGGCGCCTGTAGCCCCAGCTACTCTGGAGGCTGAGGCAAGAAAATCGCCGAAGCCCCGGTGTTGGAGGTTGCTGTGAGCTGTGTGACGCCACAGCACTCTCTGAGGGGGATAAAGTGAGACTCTGTCTCTACAAAAAAAAAAAGTCAAGCAATGCAGAATCCTCCAAAGTTACTGCTAGTCAGGTGAACTTGGATCAGATTCCAGGAGTAGCTGAGCACTACAAGTATAAGCTTTCTCTATTTCTACTCAAAAACATCACCTCTTACAGTAGGTGCTAAATGTATCAGAAACAAAGTAACCATCAGATAAAGGACACCATCTGAGAGTGTGGTCTTGGGGCCCCCAGCTCCCCTCCTACAGCCTCTGCCCTGTGCTAGTTTTCCTTACAGCCCGAAACAGTTTCTCTCCTGTAGACCCCCACATACTGTCTGGCCAGAGGTCTGGTTCTAACCCAACCCCCAACATGCCAACGTGACATGCCCCACTGCACCTGCCCTGCCCAGCTTCACAGGGGCCACCAGTAAAGCTCTGCCCTCCCCTCCTCCTCTGCCCCTCCTGTCCTACGCAGCTCCAGGCAGTGGCCAGCATTCTCTCAGGCCTCCACCCTGCAGGCCCCTTGCCCAGGACATGACACCACCTACATGAGCCACTTAGTCACACTTACTGTTTGTTCCATGGGAAGTAAAAAATCAGAAGAACACATCCAAAACCCAGAATAAATGCCAGGCCTCCACTCCACTGTGAAATAGATCATCACCTCAGCCGTGACAACTTTCCAAGAATGTTACCAGAATGAAAACACAGGTGAAAAGGTTACCTCTCGTTCCCTTAAAACGGACCTCCTACTTTGGTTGCTTCTTAAGAAATGAATCCTAATATGTACAAAATTATTTCCTTGGAAGCTAATCTGGATACTATAGCAAAGGTCTAAAAATCAAGCCTACTCTAGCTTTGCTAAGCAGTGTGAAAATACAAAAGACTTATTTGAAGAACAGCAGTAGAGTGATTTGTAGTCTGTAATCAGAAAACATAACTCACTTAACCTTAAATGAAAAACAAAAATTCTTACAGGCTTCACTGGCCCACCCAGTGAATGAAGAGAAATAAGACGTGGAAGATTGGCACAAGTTACCTGTATATGGTCCATACTGGTAGGGTACAGCATACGCTTGCCCATTTGCAGCATAGACAACTTGAGTTCCTGGTGGATATGCACCACCGTATGGACAATAGCCATATGCCTGCTGAAAAGAAACAGGTCCATTAGAAAGACAAATTTGAAATCCTTGAAAATGTATTAAAATTGGGTCTCCAGGTTATAATTGACAACATTTAATAGTCGATAATAAAAAAAAATGAGACGATGTTATGCCCTTTTTTTAAAGATTAGTTTAAAAAAAATACTTACAAGCAGAGTCCACTTTCAGGCTGTAGAAAGTAAGCAGAAAAATACAACAAAAAAAAACTGGACTTATAAGAGATTTGGATTTTAATTCAGTGGAACCATTACTTCGAACTTCATTGAGTCTCCTACCTAACCACTTTGGCCCTGTTCTGCTCATCTGTAAAATGATGAGGTTGGACTGGGTACTAGTAAGATTTATCCAAAGGCAGTATTCTCTGGGTGAAGTCAGGCTAGAAGCTGAACACTCCCTGGACCAATTTCAGCAATTCTAGGCAAAATATGGAGGATGAGGATGCCTGAAGTACCTAGGCAGGTGACTCATGGCTTCCCAGCCACACAGACCTATGGAGGGCACAGCAGTGAGGGGGATGACTGAGCAAATGACTACCATATACATGAAATACCCAAAGAAAGGCCAGCTTCCTTATGCACTCCAGTGTGAGGGAGTAGACAGGCTTCCAATTAAAGTGAACGTCATCTATGACAAGTGCCCTGACAGCGGAGAGGACAGGGACTGTGACTAGGCAAATGCGTGTGTAGTTCTGAATCTGTCATTTTATAAATGCAGGAGACATTTTCCCCCCTATTTCTCCTGCTGAGTACAACTAAAATCCCTGGATATTATATACAAAACAGATACAAAAAGACTGGATGGCAGACAGAAGGTGGCCCGGGACTGTAGGACCTGAAGGAGGATGACCATGAATCCCCTGGGTTTCTCTTTACCTTCACGTACCCTGGGTAACAGAGAAAAATGCCAGTAAGTGCAAACAAAAAAGGCCCAAGAACCTAAGAAGGAAAGGCAACCTAGCCAAAGACACATTTTTAGACCAAAATCACCTGACTATAAGCCAACAGCACAGAAACACCTGAAGACCCACCTCTACTCACAGAAGCAAAAGCCAAGTATAAAGCCTGGACTTCTGTGCTCAGTGAGCACTAACAAGGCACCTCTGGCCAAGTGCAGTGGCTCATCCCTGCCATCCTAACTCCCTGGGAGGCAGAGGCAGGTGGATGGCCTGAGCTCAGGAGTTCGGACCAGACTAAGCAAGAGCAAAACCCTATCTCTACTAAAAACAACAACAAAAAAAGACTAGCCAGGCATGTGGTGGGCACCTTAAGTCCCAGCTACTTGGGAAGCTGAGGCAAGAGTATCCCTTGAGCCCAAGAGTTTTAGGTTGCTGTGAGTTATGATCCCACGACACTCTACAAAGCAATACTGTCTCAAAAAAAAAAAAAAAAAAAAAAGGTACCTTCTAAAAGTATTGTCAGGGAAGGCTGAGTGCAAAACTGATAATTCCCTACCAGATGGAAAATACTCCATCCCACCCCCTGGTGTCAAATAGCAATATAAATCATATTTGAATCAAATAGTCTTAAAGATCAAAATTAAAGGCCAGGCATGGTGGCTCACGTCAATAATCCTAGTACTCTGGGAGGCCAAGGCAGGTGGATTGCTTCAGCTCAGGAGTTCAAGACCAGGCTGAGCAAGAGTGAACCATCATCTCTACTAAAAACTGAAAATCTAGCTGGGCATTGTGTTGAGTGCCTGTAGTCCCAGCTACCTAGAAGGATGAGGCAAGAGGACTGCTCAAGCCCAAGAGTTTGAGGTTGCAGTGAGCTATGATGCCACTGCATTCTACCCAGGGCAATGGAGTGAAGACTATGCCTCAAAAAAAAAAAAAAAAAAAGATTACGTGCTGTATGAGGCCATCTACACTGTTAAAATGGCAAAACTACAAAGCTAGAATAGATCAGTGGCTGACAAGAGTTAAAGAAGGGGAGGTATGGCTCGGCGCCTTGGCTCAATGGGCTAAGGAGCCAGCCACGTACACCTGAGCTGGCAGGTTCGAATCCAGTCTGGGCCCGCCAAACAACAATGACGGCTGCAACCAAAAAATGGCCGGGCGTTGTGGAGGGCGCCTGTAGTCCCAGCTACTTGGGAAGCTGAGGCAGGAGACTTGCTTAAGCCCAGGAATTGGAGGTTGCTATGAGCTGTGTTGCCACAGCACTCTACCCAGGGTGACAGCTTGAGGCTCTGTCTCAAAAAAAAAAAAAAAAAAAAAAGAAGAAAGGGAGGTAGGATGTGACTATAAAAGGTTACTGTAGGAGTGAAGAATTCTGTAAGTTGACTGAGGTGGCAGTTACACAATCTACACTTTATAAAATGACATATATTAGCATAAACAATGTATCAATTCCAAATTCCTAGGTTTGATTTGATCTAACTTACAACAGAAACCAGGTGAAAACTACATAAGACTGTAGGAGAGTCAGGTTTATAGTGTAGAAAGGCTAGGCATTTCTGGAGGACTTGTTGACCAGAGTTCAAGTTCCTCAAATCCCTCAAGACTAGCAATAGCCCAGTGGTCTACACAGGATGTCTGGCACCCAGCAGTGCTCAGGGCTAGAATTCTGGGGGTCCTGTTGACCAGAGCCCAGGATCCTATTCCCCGCCACCGCCACTTTTTCAGGCACTACAGAAGGCTGGATTGTTACCTGGAAGCTGAGAAAAGAATGCCTAGCAACCAAAGATTACTATCACTTGAGTCCTACCTAGGCACAGATAGAAATGACTGAAGCGAATTAGGCAAGTTTATCCCTAATTTGTAAAGTATAAGTTGTAATCACATGGTGTGCCTACATGATTTTCCTTTCCTTTGTTTCCCTTCTGATTGTTAATGATTACTCGAGGCACCCTGCTTTGAATAACTTGAATTAAGTTTACACATTATGCTGTCAACATGATTTATGATTTTTGATTGAGTAAGAGACATACAGGAGAATGGGCTCGTGCTGCACTTGCTGGCTGCTGGCTTAGTGTAAGCCTCTCACAGGCTCCCATCAGTTATTTCACCTAAGATAACTGAGTCTGAGTTTTTACTCAAGTCAATTGTCCTCTGGGCAGATCCTGGCAAAGGCTGTGGGGACCCAGGCTCCCATAAGACTGACTATACCGCCTTTGCAACTTCTTGTGAATTTATAATTATTTCAAAATTAAAAGTAACCAAAAAAAGTAGGGTGCAACACGTTAACTACATACATATCCATGGATAGTCAGCACCCTGAGGACAGGGGGTATCCCAGGTATCTGGCATTTTATTTAAGGTTACTTTTTCTTAAAAAAAAAAAAAAAAGTTTTCATCCTGATTGTAAGAATTCAAGTAATTCATTACATTTAATTGTAAGTCATCAACATCTCATTAACCAAAGCAATTATCATTTACATAATTCATTTTGGGGTCTATCTTAAAAACAACATATGCTTAACATAAATAAAAATATAAAATAGCTGCTTTTTTTCATGAAAGCAAAACCCAATAAGGAATAATCTGTTTAAAGAAGAAAAAGATTTAGAACAGTGGTTCTCAACCTTCCTAATACCACGATGTATTTTCATTGTTACAAAGGGGTCTCGACCCACAGGGTGCAAACCACTGGTTTAGAGAAAGAAATTTCTCTAATATTGGCTCAAAATTTAAAAATGAAAAAATAAGGCCAGGCGCAGTAGTTCATGCCTGTAATCCCAGCACTCTGAGAGACTGAGGCAGGTGGATTGCTTGAGATCAGGAGTTCCAGACCAGTCTGAGCAAGAGCAAGACCCCATCTCCAAAAAAACAGCCAGGCATTGTGGCAGGTGCCGACAGTCCCAGCTACTTGGGAAGCTGAGGTAAGAGGATCATTTGAACCCAAGAGTTTGACGTTGCTGTGAGCTATGATTCCACAGCACTCTAGCCAGAGTGAAAGTAAGACTCTGTTTCAAAAAAAAAAGAGAGAGGGGAGAAGGAAGGGAGGGAGGGAAGGAGGGAGGGAGACACCAAACCAGGACAGCAGCAGGGAGGCTGCACTCATGTGGATGCTAAGGACGCTTCCTACCTCAGGGGTCGGTGTGGCATACGCCGTGTACGGAGGAGGGGAAGAAACCACAGCTGTCTCATCAGTCATGACCGCAGAGCCCACATATGCCTGTGTGAGAAAGGAGATGATGAGAGCAGGAAGCTGCCAAGCATCTGCACTGCTCAGTGATGCTGTGCATGTATCCCTTTTATTTAGCAAACAGAAGTTTAAAGGACAAAAAGTTACAGCTCTCTGAGAACTAGGAAAACTCCTGTTAACAGAGTTGGAGTCCCCCAGGTGTCCGCACTCAGCCAACAGAAGCAGAGCTCTCACAGCCCAGGAGGGCCACAGTGGTTAACAACCACTTTAACCAAAGCTTTTGAAAAGATGTTACACCACTCCCAACAATCTTTTTGTTTACAAATAAAAACCCTATAATCTGAAGTGTAGCAGTCAGAGATACACTGTACACAGTCTGTTAATGAAGAAATTCTTCATTAATTTAATCCCCAGTGGAAAAAAAATACGTATGTGCTCTTAAAAAAAAAAAAAAAAAATTCATACAGCCAGGGCATGGTGGTTCATGCCTGGAATCCTAGCATTTGGGGAGGCAAAGGAGAAAGGATCACTGGGGGCCAGAAGTTCAAGACCAGCTTGAGCAACAGAGTGAGACCCCCATCTCTCTAGAACAACTTAAAAAATTAGCCAGGTGTGGTAGGCGCCCGCAGTCCCAGCTACTTAGGAGAATGAGGCAGGAAGATGGCTGGAGCTCAGGAGTTTGAGGCTGCCGTGAGCTCTGAGGACAACACTGTACTCCTGCCCAGGCAACAAAGTGAGACCCTGTCACAAAAAAAGAAAAAAGAAATCCATACAAAGAATCACTTTGGGATCTTGCCTCTAATTTTACCCAAAGAGAGGACTTTCATGAAAGAAAAGGTAACTGGAGCTGCAGAGTAAGTTTAGAGGAAGAAATGTATTGGGGCAACAAGAGGCAACGCTGACAGAACATTAACCTTTTTACTTTCTTTTCACACACCCACAAATTCTTTTATAAGCTTGAACTATAGAGGTATTTTTCTGCTATAGAGATAAAGGAGATAATACAATCCCATCTGGAGAACATGGTTACCAGTAATGCTGCCTTGATTCCTGACAGATAATACAGAAGGCTAAGCTCTATGACTGGACTTCACTGCCAGTGACCTCCTAAGACCAGAAACAGGATGAGAGACAAGAAAGAGTAAAAAATGTTTTGTTTCACAAGGCTGAGATCCTGTACATAAAAAGAGGACCGTGTCATTCTTTTGGAGACTTCACTGCAAACCACAGTGCAATTCACAGTAATGCAGATATCTGAGGAATACAAACTTTTCTAGAAAACACTAGAAGGAGCATGTCTGTGTGAGGCAGCTCCTCCTGCAAAACATTTAGCATGATTGCTGTCAGTCAAACACGTCCTGCCCTGCCCTACTCTGCCTGCTCCTTCATGAATGGCTATATGGCCAAGAAACCGTGTCTACTCAATTTCCCTTTCAAACCTCCTATTCTCCAATTGTTACCCATGACCACCCGAAAACATTACGGTTGAACACCACTGGCGACTTACTGTGTTTGTCCTGGAATCCTGGAGTGTAAATTTCCACGCCCTGGAGAAAAGAAAAAAGTACGTTAGTTGAAGCAATCCAACATTTCAATGATTCTCCAACTTAGGTTGGCATCCGAATTTGTGAAAAGACTTGTTTTAAGAACTCCATCAACCGGGCAGCACCTGTGGTTCAAAGGAGTAAGGCGCCGGCCCCACATGCTGGAAGTGGTGGGTTCAAACCCAGCCCTGGCAAAAACAGCAAAAAATAAAATAAAAATTAAAATTAAAAAAAAAAAAGAACTCCATCAACTCACTTGAGACATGCATTAGGAATATGTGCTTTTTTTTTTTTTTAGGAATATGTGCATTTTAAAATTATATCCATAGTAGATATATAATATTTTAAAACAATCTTTTCTAAATGTGAAATGTACTACAACTTGTTTTGTCAGTTCAGGGCAAACACACAAATCTACTTCCTTTTTTTTATTTTGAAACAGGATCCCACTCTGTTGCCCAGGCTGGAACACAGTGGCATCATCATATCTCATTGCAACCTCAAAGCCCTGGGTTCAAACAAACCTCCTACCTCATCCTCCTGAGTAGCTGGACCGAGAGGCACACACCACCACACCAGGCTGATTTTTCTGTTTTTTATGGAGAAGAGGTCTGACCATGTTGCTCAAGCTGGTCTTAAATTCCTGGCCTCAAGCGATCCTCCTGTCTCTGCCTCCTACAGTACTGGAATTACAGGCATAAGCCACACTGCCAGGCTACCTCCTTTCTTTTTTTTTTTTTTTGGATGAGCCATTAAATGTTCTGTGATGAGTAGATTTAGATTGTCAGCAATTTTTTGCCATTAAAAACAATGCTATTTGGCTGGGCATAGTGGCTCACACCTATAATCCTAGCACGCTGGGAGGCCAAGGCGGGTGAATTGCCTGAGCTCACAGGTTCTAGAGACTAGCCTGAGCCAGAGTGAGACCCTGTCTCTTAAAAAAAAAAATTGCAGCTAATTTATAGCTTTCATATGAAGGCTATAACCCAATTATAGCACAAGAATATGGGGAAAGGGGCAAGGGAGGGGAGGGGAGTGGAGAGGACTGGTGGAGGGAGGGTAATTGGTGGGGCCACACCTACGGTGCATCTTAGAAGGGTACAGGTGAAACTTTACTAAATACAGAATACAAACGTCTTCACACAATAACTAAGAAAATGCCATGAAGGCTATGTTAAAACAGTTTGATGAAAATAGTTCAGATTGTATATGAAACCAGCACATTGTACCCCATGATTGCATTAATGTACACAGCTATGATTTAATAAAAAAAAAAAAAAAGGGAAGAGTAAGTCAGTCAAACAGGCCAAACCAGAAATAGGGAATAAAGATAATAATCTTGGGGAAAAAAAAGAGAAAGTAATGAGGCACTATACAACAAGTTAATAGCATGTTTAATGATGTTTTATTGATGATTTTTGATTGGTTTTAAATTGTTATATGTATTTAACTTGCCTACATTTTGCTAATCACATATGTATATTTCTAGTACACTTGTGAAATTATTCCCTATATAAATTATTAAAATTTGTTACACAGGAAAAACAGCATTTAAAAAATTACTCTCGCTGTTCTCAAGAATTACTAACCTTTCCAATAATAAATCCTCTTTACGCATCAAAAAAAAAAAAAAAAAAACAAAATGCCAGGTGTTGTGGTGGATGCTATAGTCCCAGCTACTTGGGAGGTTGAGGCAAGAGAATCACTTGAGCCCAAGAGTTTGAGGTTGCTGTGAGCTGTGATGCCATAGCACTCTACTGAAGGCAACAAAGCAAGACTGTCTCAAAAAAAAAAAAAAAAAAAAAAAAAGAATGCTGCTAACATCCTAATTATCCTTGCATGCTATATTATATATAACATTTCTATAGGACAAATTCCAAAGAGTCAAACTCCCAGGTCAAGAGAAATAATTTATTTCATTGCATACTACCAAGTGGCCCTATAAAGAATCTAATGATCTCTACACCTATTAACATCCCCCTAAATGGTCACAAAAAGTACCTACCTGAATTTTAAATCTCACAAGTTTTCTAAATTGATAGGCAAAAAGTAGTCTCTCATGCACTTCCTCCTTCACCTTTTTTACTGACCCTCTCTTTCTTCTCTCAATTTTTTGTGTTTTATTCTCATTTTACTATCTCCTTGAGTTGAAAGATGAGCTCATTTATTTTCAAATGTTTTGGTTTTCGAATGAATGTCACTCACTTTGCCAATGGGTGTCATGTTAGATAGACTATGCATATACCATATATGGATTTTGTTGCCATTTCAGGTGGAACAGTTTAGAATGTCCTTTATTCTGCAAATTCCATTCTATTATTTCAGAACATCTACCTTGCACTAAATTTCTAAGCTTCTCTGTACTTTCTAGACATCAATAATCTTTCTGAATTCTTTTAGCCTTTGTAACACAACTCTGATCTTTTCTCCAGATCTGCCCTCTCCCCTCTTCTGAGTAACTGAGTATCTCCAGTCTTTTCTCCATGCCATGGAAGGCTATTTGAATGGTATGACAGTGACATACCTTCCAGTGCACAAAAGAAACAAATTCAGATCCTCACACGGTAGCATCCATTCTAATGAGGAGAGATGACAGTTGATAAATGCTGAGTGTGAACGGGGAGGAGGAGCAAACCATTTTAACTATAGTGTATGGTGGCCAGGAAAGCAGTCTTGACAACTTTGTTTCTTCTGTTTCTTAAGTTTTATTTTCCTCCAGACTAAAAGCTTTTTTCTAAAGCTTGCATTTTCCTTTTTTTATTATTCCTTTGTGGTAGTATTTGCATAGCTGTCATGTTTAAAAGGGGAAGTAGTATCCACATTTCTTTTTGCTCTGATAGGGTATGAGCTATTTCCTACTCAATGCAGTTATCAACTGGTAGCTCCACCCCCTCCACCCCAGTAACCGTCTGATGACTTGGTGTTAACACTGACTCACTGTTCTATAATCCAAGGCCATGGGGTAGGAGAAAAGGAAATTTCTTCTGGGACTGAATAAGTCCCTTCTGAAAAGTCTGGGTCCTACACTCTCTTCTGAGCACACTTCTTTGAATGTCTCATGCCAGGGCTCACTTCACCCGCTAGAAACTGTCCTACCTCCTGAGAGCCTCAATGCCTTCTAGCACCCTGGGAATGACAAGTGCTGGGTGAGCCTTCCAGCCTCTGGTGAGACACCCAGGGAAGTCATATTCAAGGGTATTTCCTCAGCTTTTCCAAAAAGCACCTTACTCTCTTAATCACCATCACTCTAGGTGGCAGGATAGTACTGAAAATTTGCAAAATTTATTATAAATATTCCATCTTGTTACTGTTTCTGAAATCTGGAGTGTGCTTAACAGAAGTGCTACATCTCAGGAGAACCATCTTTCTTTCTTTGGTTGCTTGCAGTTTTTTCTTTTCTTTCTTTTTTTTTTTTTTTTTGAGACAGTCTCACTTTGCCACCCTTGGCATCATAGCTCACAGCAACCTCGAATTCCTGGGCTCAAGTGATCCTCTTACCTCAGCCTCACAAGTAGCTGGGATTATAGGCGCCCCTACAGGACCCACAAAGTCCAGCTAGTTTTTAGAGACAGAAGGTTTCACTCTTGCTTAGGCTGGTCTCAAACTCCTGACCTCAAGCAAACCACCCGTCTCGGCCTCCCAGAGTTTTAGGATTACAGTCGTGAGCCAGGGTGTCCAGCCTATTTGTAGTTTTTTTTGGAAGTCAAACTTCTTTCTGTGGCTGCTGCCATGAAATGTTTTCATCATTTCCCTAGGCAGGTGGGGGAGATGGTATAACTGACTTCAGCATCTTCACTCAAGAGTTCTCTATTACAGGTTGTACTGAGTCTCCCTGCACAGACATGAAACCCTGTCCCCAGTCCCTACAAATGTGACCTCACTTGCATACAAGGTCTTTGCGGGTATCAAATTAAGATAAAGTCACACAAACGACAGTGGGCCCTTAATCCAGCATGACTGGTACCCTTCATAAGAGAGGAATTTGGACACAGACGCGAGGAAGAAAGCCATGTGTCACACACAGAGCTAGAGACTGGAGGGATGCAGCACCAGCCAAGAACACCATGGGTCACCACCACCACCAGAAGCCAGGGAAAGCCAAAGAAGGATTCTGCCCATGGCTTCCAGACTATGAGAATGGATTTCTGTGGATCTTGTCACGTGTGTGGCATTTAATGACTGCAGCCCTAGGAACTAACAATCTCTTATTTTTTACTTAACTTTTCTGTGTCATTTTACTTCAAGTGTTTTTCTTGTTAATAGAAAATATAGCTGGACTTTATATTTTCTGCCCAATCTCAGATCTTAATTCTTTTATTTATTTATTTATTTTGAGACAGAGTCTCACTCTGTTACTCTGGGTAGAATGCCATAGCATCATAGTTCACAGCAACTTTAAACTCTTGGGTTTAAGTGATCCTCTTGCCTCAGCCTCCAGAGAAGCTGGGACTACAGGCACCTGCCACAATGCTTGGCTAGTTTTCCTATTTTTAGTAGAGACAAGGTCTTGCTTTTGCTCAGGCTGGTTTTGAACTCCAAGCCTACAAGAGTGCTAGGTTATAGGTGTTAACCACCATGCCCAGCTCAGATCTTATTCTTTTTAAAGGGAATTTAACCAACTACTCACATTTATTGAGATTACAGATACTGCCAGGTTAACTGCTGCCAAGTCATTGCCTATTGGGCTGTATCAAGTTTTCCTAGTGCTTCTTTTTCTTTTCATGAGGCATATTTTCTGTTCCTTCCTATTCTTCTAGTTTAAAAAAAAGTATTAACCTCCATTTCTACCCTCCCTAAATCGTGCCCTTAAAATTTAACACATAAGTAAGCCTCTACTTTCCTACCTAGGTTAAGAACTAACCCACTCATTCATTCTTCTCAGCCAAACAAAGCCAGCCCTTTAGTATATCTCTACCTCTTCTCCCTCTACTACAAGAAAATCTCCCACATTTTGTTAAAATACTCTAAAATTCTAGAGCTAGATATTACTTTAAAAAACATTTCATCCACGGCAGTACCCGTAGCTCAGTGGGTAGGGCACCGGCCACATACACTGTGGCTGGCGGGTTCAAATCCAGCCAGCTAAAATCAACAATGACAACTGCAACAACAACAACAAAAAATAGTCAGACACTGCGGCAGGCGCTTGTAGTCCCAGCTACGTGGGAGGCTGAGGCAAGAGAACTGCTGAAGCCCAAGAGTTTGAAGTTGCTGTGAGCTGTGGCACCACAACATTCTACTGAGGATGACATAATGAGACTCTGTGTCAAAAACAAACAAAAAAATTTCACCAATGTGACATCTCAGGCCATAGCAGTGCACAGCAGTAAAAGACAAAAGGCTCTGGAGACGGAGGTTTAAACCCTGAGTCTAGTCTATCAGCCCTAGTACCTCAGAAAACATGGCAGGCAGAAGATGTTCATGGCCCAAACCCCAGCACTTATATGTTACTTTACATGGCAAAAGGTACTCCATAGCTAGAATTAAGGTTAAGGAACTTGAGATGGGGAGATTACCCTGGAATATCCAGGAAAGCCAAATTAATTACAAGTCCTTAAAAGTATAAAACCTTTCCTGGCTGCAAAGAGCCAAAGACAGCAGCTTGAAAAGACCCAGCCTGCTGTTACAGGAAATGAAGATGGAGGGAACCAAGGAATGCAGAAGGCCTCTAGAAGCTAGGAAAAGCAAGGAAACAGATCCTCCCCTAGAGCCTCTGTTATGCCTAGGGGACCTAGGCTAAGGCAGAAAGGTGTCAGGCCTAGGCTATAATAGAAAAATACCAGTTAACTCCTGGCAAATTTCCAGACTGCAAGCTTTCAAAAAAAAAAAAAAAAATTAAATTAAATTAGTCTACTTCACTCCCAAGATAGATGGGAATTAATTTCTTGCGTCTAGTTCACTCCAAGTTTCTTGCTTGGCTATCTCCCTGGGAAACAGACTGGAAGGTACCAACTGTTCCCGGACTGACTTTTTTTTTTTTTTTTTTGAGACAGAGCCACAAGCTGTCGCCCTGGGTAGTGTGCCGTGGCATCACAGCTCACAGCAACCTCCAATTCCTGGGCTCAAGCGAGTCTCCTGCCTCTGCCTCCCAAGTAGCTGGGACTACAGGCGCCCGCCACAACGCCCGGCCATTTTTTGGTTGCAGCCACCATTGTTGTTTGGC
>CAUYRH010071259.1:0-18065 GCA_963574655.1 Perodicticus potto | reverse complement strand
GAGGAGGAGGCTGTGCAGCCGGAGCATGGACTCCCTGGTAGTCAGATATTTCCAAGGATGGGATGGGTTGACTTTGAAGGTAGTGAGCTCCCTGATCACAAAGCGGGCAAGCAGGGGCTGGACAGCTAACAGCTATTAGGGTGCCTGCAGAGTGGCTTCTTATGTTCTAGGCGGGCAGCTGGAGTGGCATTTACCTTTGAGGTACTTTCAGAATTCATATCCTAAGCTTCTACGAGATTTCGAAGATTAAACGTTATGTCACTGCCTCTCTCTCTCAACCCTGAAACACCCTCCTCCTTCTCTTGGATCCAAACCCATGACCTTGAATGATGGAATTAAGGCTCGAGAATAAGTCAGAGTAAAAGTGTTCCAATGAATAATTTTTTTTTAAAGAGAGAATTTGTTATCACTTGCCAGTGAATTAATAGATCTAAATATTGAGAGTCAGTGGCTCTGAACAATTCCAGAAGGAGCCACAGACATTAAGTGCTTCTGATGGAAGGACTCAACCCCAGCTATCATTTTGCCAAAGGGGTTTGATCTGCTCTCTGGAGCTAGCTGCCAATTTGAAGGAAAAATAGAACAGGTGCATGTGGTGAAAGGCATCACGAATAAGCAACCGGCAAAATCCAGACCAGAAACATTATAGGTTTTTCGACAGATAAATTGTCAGGAAAGGCAAGAGATGGAGATGAGAAACTGGGGGTGTATAGAGACCACATACAAATATAGGAAATGTACACCACTAAATGGCAACGTCTAGGGATGCTCGTTTGGGTAATAAAATTATAAGGAAAAGCAACACAATGATAATTATAAAGCTAGGAATTGTGGGTCCCCTTGGGGAAGGGAGGGGGCTGCATTGGGATGAGGCACTTGAAGGGGCTTTTGGGATGGCTGGCACAGCTCTGTTTCCTGATGTTGGTAATGGTTTCAAGGGTATTCACCTTATAATGACTCATTAAACTATATGTTTGCTTTGTGTGGTTTTCTGTTATTTTACAATAAAAGGTTAAAAAGAATAAGTCCCAGATGCAGTGTTTTGGTTTCACCCCTCGAACGCCAGTGTATTGGCAGCCCTTGACTGCTCTGAGTTAGATGGCCCTGGCTGGCAGTGGCTTTTTCTCCTTGCTTCCCAGACACTCTGATGAAGAGATAAATAGATATAGAAAATGGAGAAAAGTCACGGGGATGGAAGAATAATCATTGCTTAAAATCATTGGGATAGCAATAAAAACAAGAAATGCCATCTGTAAAATGGGCAGGTCTCCAGTTAGGTTGACTGTCCCTTGACAATTAGTCCCTATGCATGTGAGTCACTCTGAGCCCAGGGTGGGGAAAAAGGGGGGAGGGGGATTATGAGAGCCCTGAGGCCATCTTGTCCTTTCCATACCCTGGGACATCTCTGACCCACAGTTTAGGCCTGGGAACCTCTGTATGGCCCCTGGGCCTCTCGGCCTCCTGGGAGAGGTGCTAATCGGTTTCCTGTGAGATAAGGGATAGGGACATATTTAGATAAAAGCAAAATCAAATTGAAATCCCTGGGGAGGTGGTGTGGAAAGGCTCTGGAGCCTGCTCAGTGGCTCCAAGTTTTATAGTCTCGTGAACAGGGAGCCTGGCCCTTGTTGGAGGCCACCACCAGGGCACCGGGATCATGGTTCCTCTGTATGTGTGTGTGTTTACCTGTGTTGGGGACCCTGGAAGGGACAGGTCTTACCCCTGCTCTCAGGGGCTTAAATGACAGTTCCCTGGGATGTGCCAGGCAGGCAGCAGAGGAGAAACTTAGCTCTGTAGTTGGGAGCCCGGGGACTGTCTTGAACACCGCAGTGTGACTTAAGGGAAGCCACATGACCTCTCTGGTCCTCCATTGTCTCACCTAAAAAAATAAGCTGATGGTGGGTGGCACCTGTGGCTCAAAGGAGTAGGGCGCCAGCCCCATATGCCAGAAGTGGTAAGTTCAAACCCAGCCTCGTCCCCCTCCAAAAAAAAAGAAGCTGAGGGAATAAGATGGCCTGGAGTCCCTCCTGGCATTCACAGTGAGGGATTCTAAACTGCAGGATTTCTCAGGCTTATTTGTATTTCTTTGATGCTTATGCTGAGTATCTAATAGCTTTCTATCTTCAGAAAACCTGCAGCCCACACTCACCCTCTCTCCAGGGGGAGATGCTGAGCTGCCCTGACATCAGACCTTCTCATTTCTTAGAATCATTGAAAAGAAAGTGCATCCAGCTCTCCCAACTAACTCTCAGAGCCAGACGTGCCACACACCTTGTTAGAAGTAGAAAAAGGTGCCCTAAGCCGACACTGCCCCATGTGCCCATACTGTGGCTGCTGGGGAGTGGTTTCTGCACAAACGGAAAAGAGCCCTTTTGTTTTTCAGAAGACACAGCCTCTGGAGAGAGCACACAGCTTGGGGCACAGAGCAAGGGTTGAATTTCAGCCCCTACTCCCCCTTTTGGCAGGATGTCTTGCATAATGAACAACCTGGACTTAGGTACCTGGTGGACTGTTTTAATGCTTTGGGTTTCTGAAGAGGTCAAACATCCATTCTTGCTCCCATAAAAGACTACATGCAAACTGGGGAGACCTCAGAGAATTTATTTTTGCCACATGAGTTCCAGTGCTCAGCACAGGGCCTGGGAGACAATAGGAACCAAAAGGTTTTGATGGCTCACTCTACCTCATGGTCACCACCTTCAGCTGGGACCCAGTCTCTGCAGCCATTCTGCTGAACGGTTCAAGTTCTCTTCTATCTTCTCAGATCTCCACCCCACTCTTTCCATCCCATCCTCTCACCATGCTGACACCTCACTCCTCATTCATACATTCAGATAGAAGCAGAAGCCAGTATGGGGGATTTTCCTCAGCTCCTTGCCAGCAAGGCTACCAAAAGTTAATTGCACCCTCCTATGCCATTATCCCTGCTCCCTCACTCTCTCTGGCCACACAGCCTTCTCCACTTTCTCTGGATCTCTTCCCCCACTCCTTCCCCTGCCTAACTCATATATTCACTGCCAGGTTTCCCTAAGAATAACTTCCTCCAGGGCCAAGGGGAGATGATGGGAGGCTTCCCTGACCCCTCTGTTACAGGCAAGGACTGTCTGTTACAAACTTGAGTAGCTTTCATCCCTTTTTCATAGCATTCTGCACCTTTATAACTTCCATCATCACTCTCTTCTTCCCTGCGAGGCCGTAGGCTGCCCAGGGCAGAGATGGTGTCTGCTTCTTTCCTTTGCTACAACTTCAGGGCCTAGTCCCTAGCCTGGTATGTGGCATGGGGGAAGGGGTGAACAGGTGCGTGGTGTGTGTGAAGTGAGGTGTATGTTAATTTGTGAATGAATGCTCTGAGCTCCTATGCCTCACTCCTGTCGCCCTTATCTGCAGCACAGATCCATGGACTCCACAAGATTTAAAAAAAAGAATGGAAGGGCTACTTTGGAGGCTGAGATAAGAGGATTGCTTGTGAGCTATGTCTCCATGGCACTTTATACAGGGCATCAGAGTGAGACTTTGTCTCAAAGAAAAAAAAAAAAAAGGAAGGAACAGTACAGATTGTCCAGGCCCGTCCTGCTGTTCTACTAACTAAGAAACTGAGGCCCAGAGAGAGTAAAGGTGGAATGAACCTGCCTACAGTCACTTGGCCAGGGAACAGCAGAGCAGGAGGGCCAAGCAAGGGTCCTTGCCTGGTCGAGGGCCCAGAGGGAAGAGATTGTCCAAGGAACAAGTTCTTGGGAGTCACCACTGTAATACTGAGTGATGCCTCCATGTGTACAGCACTTTACAGTTTACAAAAGGCTGCCATTACCCCCCTCACTCATCCTACAAGGCAGGCCATGCATAGCTGGCTGGCTTCAGTGTTCAAATGGAGAAACTGAGCCCAGTGCCTCTTGGGTGTGGCTGGGGCTGCTGCTTCCTTCCTAAGTCCCTGGAGAAGACCACCTCAAAGGGCTATGCAAGCAAGGGGCTTCATTCACTTCGTGGAGAATCTGCTTTTGAAAGCATGCTCGTGCATGCACGTCTATATGTGTGTTTGTGTTCATGAAATGGGGGAAGTTTTAGTTTCAGCTGAGATTGGAGAGGGAGGGTGGGTCAGACATGGGGCCCAGGGGTGCCTTGGTAAGGAGTTTGGCATTTGCTTACTAGTAGAAGAGGAGCCTCATCTGGTGCGGTCCTGGTGCCGTTCTGGGAGTGGGTTTTGGGAACTTCCAAATGTAAGGATGGGTTGATGGGTACCTCGGAGGCTTGTGTGGAGAAGATGCCAGGCTGAGTAGGCAGCTGGCAGGCTGTGGGCAGGGCGGGATGGGTGGGGCAGATAGTGGAGGTGAGATCTGTAAGAATGTCACCAGCCTTCACCCGATGGACAATGAGCTCGTGTTTTGGGAGCTGTAACGTAGCCAACAGCATCTGGCTTGGGACTGGGCTGCCAGCCGGACACTCTAGTAAAGAATCCCACCAGGAGCTGCTCCCACCAGCACCAGCCTGCCACGGAGTGGGGAAGGAAAGGCAGGGGGAATTGGGTTCCCCCTTCACTGTGCTGGCTGCGGGCACCTGGGGAGCCCTGTGTGTAAGGTGTGGGAATGTGAGAGTAAGGCTGACTGGGGGGCCTGGGAGAGCATGGAAGAGTATGAGGCCGTGTGTGAACGAGAGGACATTCCAGCAATGTGTGTGAACTGAGTGTCGGTGAGAGGGTGTGAGGCCCTGCGCACGAGGATGCAACTGTACAACAGTGATCGTGTCTGTGTGGGTGACTGTGGGCATGTGAGCAAGTCTGCGAGGGGAAGGTGAGCACACCCGTGTGCCTCTGTGTGGTGTGTGCACAGCCAGGAGTAGAGCAGAGGCAGCAAGGTGCGGAGGAGCAGTTCTCCCGTCCAGTGGTTTTGTTCATGTGAAGAGGGTGGCAGGAAGGAGGAGAGACTGAGGGTGACTGATCCAAACCTGCCTAGAAGCCCCTAGATGTCAGGGGTCAGGGCATCAGGGCTGTACAAGCCCTCAGAGGTCCTCGCTCCCAGGGAAATGCTCCGAGGGGCTGCACAGAGCCGGTCCTGCTGCCTCCCTGCCGGGGCGCCTGCTGCTGCACCTGCCGTCTGGCTGTGCTGAGCCCCACTGTGCAGCTTGCCCAGGGCTGAGGCAAGGAAAGCCTTGGGCTCAGGAAAGCCTTGCCAGGTGAGCACCTTTTGGAACTGGCAGGGTTCTGGCAGGGTTCTGGCTATCACCTGGGGCAGGGGCTTACATCCCAATTTGACTCTTTCAGTAGAGGAGATAGTTGGTGCTCAAAACAAAACAAAACCTTGAGCAGATGGGGCATAGAGGCCAGGCTCTGTCACAGACCTGCTATTTGACCTTGAATAAGTCCCTCGCCCTCTCTGGGTGCTGGATGTATTAGCCTGGATGCTCTTTGAAGATCAGAGGAGACAAAGAGGCCTATCCAATCTCCAAGCTCCAGAGGCAAATTCCTGTGACCCAGTAGAACCAAATTTTACTTTCCAATTCCCGAGGATGGGTGCTGAGTGGGGTCCAGCTCAGGACTAGGACACAGTTGGGCCCCAGGCAGTGCTGGGTGAACTGGGGTGGTGTCTAATCCCCTCTGGGGGAAGGACCACTGGGTCTGTGACCCGGGGGACTGGTCTAGGGGACAGACCTCCACCCCAGGCACTGGGAGAGGGAGGAACAAGGGGAGGCAGAACCGCTCCTGGGAGTTGTTAGTGAATTAGAGAAAGATGCCCCAAGGGTAAATGCACCCAGCAGAACAGCACAGAAGGTTCCAGGGAGGACCTGCCAGGTAGCAGGGACGAGCTCACAGAGGTCACCTGCGTGGGAGGCATTATCAGCTCCACCTAGCAGATGAGCAAGCTGTAGGCTGTGGTGCATGGCCGCAGAAGGGCTTGGTCTTTGCAGAGGGCAGTGCCCAGGGATGACCTCTCAGAGCAGGGTAGAGGATTTTCACTGTGCAGCTTCCTGAGAGAGCGGGATTAAGGGGAACTGCTCGGGTGGGCCAGAGCCAGGGGCTAGAGGGAGGCCAGCGGAAACTGAAAACCTCTACAGCTGTTTCCAGTTTGCTGCCCTGGCTGGACCGCGGTGGGGTGCGTGCGGAGGGAGTGAGGTGGCGGTGGCTTAGAGCGTCCACAGTGCGGCGCTCTCTGCCGGTCTCTCCCTCCTTCCTTCCCTCTCCTCCCCGCTCCGGCCTCTCCCCTTCTTTCCTTCACCCACTCCTCCGCAACACACAGGTCTCTCTCTTGTCATTTCTGTCGCTGAAGGACTCAATCTGTCTCTCTTTTTCTGTCCTGACATTAAAAAAAAATCTTTTGGAATCAAGGACAATATGGGGGTCTCTGGTCCCACCTGACCAACACGATTTGCTTTCCGGAGCTTGTCTGCCCGGCACACTCACCCCACCCAGGCACTCCCATGCAGGGGGCGGCTTCTGGAAGCCCAGGGTGCAGCTCAGAGCAGGACAGGGGAGGGCCCGTGGGAGACCTGCCAAGGGCTCTGAAGATGCTTCAGCCCGGCCAGGTTGAGCCCTCCATGCCCACACCCTCCCCTCCTGGGCACCCCGTGGAAGGTTCACAGCGTGGGAGTCCCCATGAGGGGGGCAGCAGCGCTGACTTCAAACTCCAGGCAGAGCAGGAGACTTTCCCCTGGTCTGCACGTGCTGCTCCCACTCGGGCGCCAACCCTGGAGACAGCTCAGACAGGGATGGGGCGGCAGCTGGGGAGCCAGAGCCTGTGCTCTGGAGTCGGACCGCTGGGGCAATTGTGCTTTGCTACTTACTAGCCCTTGAGCAGACACCCTGAGCTTCAGCCCTGAAAAAAGGGGTTCTGCAGCAAGCAGCAGGCTCCAGGATGTGGATTTGCTGCTCACTCCCTCTCCAGTCCATATGCTCCCATTCCTTCACTCTCCTTTCTAATGCATTCCAAGACTCCCCAGTACCTACAGAATAAACCCCAAGCCCCCCATATGGGCTCAGTGGGTCTCTCCCTCCCTCCTTCTCTCTCTGCCTCCCTTTCTCTCCTTCCCCCATTCCTCTCTGACCCACAGGTCTCTCTTGTCATCTCTGTTTCTGAAGGGCTTAATCAGTCTCTTCTTTCCTGACATTTTTTAAAATCTCTTGGAATCAAGGGCATCGTGGTGGTCTCTTAAAGGGGGATACAGTGCTGGCCTTCTGTGATGTCTGCCACATCCACGCTTCGGGTTCTTATAAGAGAAGAACCTGAGAAAAAAGGTCCTGCGAGACATTCTCCCACCGCCATGCCTTTCCTCAGGCTGTCACTGTCACCAGGAGAATCTTCCCTGCAACCTCCACCTTGCCCGTGTGTTTATCAACTGGAGGTCTGCGAGGCCTGGTCTGGTGCCTTCTGTAGTTGCTCAGTGGTCATCTAGGCCTGCTCCGGGTGACCATGCAGCTTCACAGAGAGCCAGCTTAGTGCCAGGCCCCGAGTGGGGTACTGGAGCCACAGAAAACAGCCTGAGCAGCTGTGCGGTCAGGTAGCTCCAGCCCTGTGGGTGGAAGGGGGAGTTTCACCCCAGCATCTGGCAGGGACAGGTCTGCCAGGAAGAGGAGCATGTGGGCAGGTGGCTTCCCTCTTCAGCAGGCCTCCCACTGGCTCTCATCACTTCCCAGCTCACTAAGGAAACCTTAGAGTTGAAACTTAAAGTCACAGGCCAGATGCCCACAGGTTTTCACCTTAGGCAGGAATCCCCCCCACAGCAGGGTCACCGGCTCCCACCAGCTCCCTCTAGGCCCAGGAATCCAGCACACCAGGCTGGTGAGGGAAGAGTCAGCTACACTGTGTTTGGGCTTTCCTTCTGTTATCTCCTCACTTTAAATCCTTAGCCTACATGAGCTTCAGTTGCTGCTTCTGGAAAATGTAGCTAAAGAAGATAATATAGTAATCCTAGCACTTTGGGAGGCTGAAGCAAGTGGATTGTTTGAGCTCAGGAGTTCAAGATCAGCCTGAGCAAAAGGGAGACCCCATCTCTAAAAAGAGCTGGGCATCATGGAGAGTGCCTATAGTCCCAGCTACTTGGGAAGCTGAGGCAAGAGGATCTCTTGAGCCCAGGAGTTTGAGGTTGCTGTGAGCTGTGATACCATTGCACTCTGCCCAGGGTGACACAGTAAGACTCTGTGTCAAAAATAAATAAATAAATAATTTAGAACATGCTCCTCAAACTTTAGTGTCCATGGCCTGAGAGGCTAGTTAATTGGGTTAATTCCACCCCGGAAACTCTGGTTCTGTAGGTCTGGAATGGGGGGTTGTCAAAGAATTTGCATCTCTGACCCATTTTCCCCACCCCTTAGCTAATGCTGCCAGTCTGCAGACCACATCGCACTGAAAAGCACTGTCATGGCTGTTGGAGTGTCACATGGTGTGTGTCCTGTGCTGTCATTTGGCCGCCTTCTGTGGGACAGAGCCCTGGTTTGTCTCCTTCCCTCTGACTTGGGACCGCCTCGCCTGTCTGGGCTCTGGGAAGCAAACACTTTCCCAGCTGCAGACCTGACAGCCAGAGTTGTCAAAGGCAAGTCATTCTAAACCTGAGAGCTACCGTGAGGCCGAGAGACTGTCATTTCAGCTTGATTCTGAAGAGGAGCAGAGGAGCCGGGCTGGGATGCAGGGCGGCCGGGAAGGCACGACCAGCTCAGGTCCGTGATGACCCTCCCAGGCAACTCATGGAGGGTCCTCCTGGGCTTTGGGGTCACCTCTGGTCTAGGCCACACTCCAGACCTCTGCTGTGAAAGCATGTTAGGAAGCCACTTTAATTCTCAAGCTAAAATGTCGCAATGACCAATGCCACTGAGGGCTTGGCCATGTGGTGCTCTGTGCTTTCTCTGCTTTTTCTTTAGTTTTGAAAACAGGCTTCTAAGCAGGTTCTAAAAAGTCACACAGTGAGTTCTTTGTGGGGCTGGGGACTAGGACTCGGGGCCCTCCCCTGAGGTGCTCCATTTACTCCCAGGACTATGGAGATGGCTGCTCCCTCTCTGGTGGAAGACTTCAGGGCCAGCACCAGATGTGTCAGAAAGACACAGAGGCTCGTGTGCCCGGTGACTGTGTGCTCATTTTTTGAGCTCTTATTGCACGCCCAGTGCAACCCATGCATCTCATTTGTGCCTCAACCCATCCCCAAAGGAAACACATTCTGATACCCGTTGAGGTTGCTGTGAGCTATGACACCATTGCACTGTGCCCAGGGTGACAAAGTAAGAGTCCGTCTCCAAAAAGAAAAATGAGGTCACTCGGAGACATCTGTGGTGATTATTTACCCAAACATGGAGCTTCTGCACACCTCAAGATCTCACATCCCACTCTGACAGGGTTGCCTTCACAATGTGTCCTGTGACCTGGGCTCAAAGGATTAGTGCGCTGTGGCCTTGTCCCTCTCTGGGGGCTCCTCGTCCTTGTTCAAGTAAATGCCAGACCAAGATCTTAAAAATTCCATCCATGCTGGAATAATACACAACAATAAGTGCCCTAATCATAGAGATATACTGAGGCGATTTTGGCCTCAGGCCAGGAGCTTTGATGCTGCAAGGGGCACCGCTGGTCACAGGGGCACATAGAGAGTGGGTGCAGCATTGTAGCTGCTTCGGAAGGATAATCTTTTGTCCATGAAGCATCTTTATTTTGTGAAGCTATGAAATCCCAATGTATGTTTATTTAGAACTTGGAAAAGGAAACAGACTCCATTTTTGTTCAGAAAAACATGACTCCAAAATGTCTATAATGAGAGACTTTTCAAGTTACCATTAAATATTTAAGGCTCCTGACCTCAAAGGCAGGACAGGGAAGAATTTGTCCTCAGAGCTTAGAAATGGCCTGCCTCAACACTTAACCTCCAGGCATCTGGGGTGGGGGGTAGGTATTGAAAATTGAGCTCCAGGCTTATGCAGTCAGTGTCCTTGGCTTTGGTTTCTGGGTTTTATTACCCGAGGTGAACGTGTATATGTTGATCTACCTGCAGGTCAGTGTGAGTATGTGCAAACACGAGCGTGTGCATGTAACCTGTGCATTCGCTTATGGGTGCCACAGGCTGCGTGTAGCACGTGTGGGAGTATCTGGGTGCGTGTGGGGTGACATGGGTTGGGTAGGTGGCTCCGGAAGGTCTTAGAACTCTGTGTGTGTTACAGGGCTCTTTGGTGGGTTTATTGTGGGTTTGTGGAAGGTTATGATGTGAATTGTGACTGGATAGCAGAGCTGACTGAGACCTGATTAGGATACCAAACAAATACAAGAAACATATGATCTTCTAAATCTCCCCAGAGCTGAGGTTTGGGTTGATAAAAAGGCAACAGTCGGAAAACAGACCATCAAATAAGACCATTTTTTTTTCTTTCTTTCCTTTTTTTTCCCCTCAGCAACTTCTTCCTGATGATAAAATGAGGTCATTTTTGATCCATTTTTTTCTTTAAAAAAGAAGCCAGCCCCAAATGACAGTGCAATTAATATAAAAGTTCTGCTTTCCCAGAAAAGACATCTCTCCTGAGAAAGTCCAGGTAATGAAGTCAGGCAGAAAATGCAGCAGCCGTGGATTTTGTACCCGACTTTTGATTTCCCCTACATTGCCCACAGTGGGTCACTGCTCATCTTGTTACCACTACAGGGTAGAAAATCACCAGTGACAGTTATAGTGACATATGAGTGTTGGCAGTGGGTGGGGCCGCTCCCGAGCTTTTCACTCTACCAGTTCCCACCCATTTTCACTGGAGATGGAGATGATTGTGCCTGGGGGAGAATGTTAACAAAGAAGGAGGAATAAGACTCTAAAATAAACATAAGAGGCTGGACATTGTGGCTCACGCCTATAATTCTAGCTCTCTTGGAGGCTGAGGCAGGTGGATTGCTTGAGCTCAAGAGTTTGAGACCAGCTTGAGCCAGAGGAGACCTCGTCTCTAAAACTAGTGGGATATAGTAGCGAATTCGTGTAGTCCCAGCTACCTAGGCGACTGAGGCAAGAGGATGGCTTGAGCTCATGAATTTGAGGTTGCTGTGAGCTATGAGGCCATAGTATTATACTGGGGGTGACAAAGTGAAACTTAGCTCCCCCAAAAAGAAAACATAAAAAAATAAAATAAGCATAAACATCTTCAAGGAGATAAGGTGGGTATTGGAAACATGAAGCAACTCCAAGAGAAGAAACCAGAGGAAATGCTAGATATAAGAGGGTTTATGACCAAAACCTTCACTGAGGGAGCTTCTCTAAAGGGTGTGTTTGGGAAGAAGAATATTGAACCAGGAGAAAAGAGTGCAAGGTGAAAAGACTGCTGGGTAAAGAAAAGTGAATATGAGGATACATTTAAACAAACACTGACTATCAAACAACAAAAATATAATATTACAAATTATGACTAATTGGGGGGCAAAAGTCAAGGTTGAACTAAAATACTGGGCAATACTATACAAGATGGGAGGAAGAGCAATTTAAGTTGAAGCACTCTACAGTCTTTGTCTTGTTGAGGAGGGGGAAGACACCATTTAACTTTAGATTGTGTTAAATGTGCATGTTAAAAATTTGAGGGTAGCTAGTAAAAAAGTAGAAATAAAATATAAAACTTACCAACCAGCAAAGGAAAAAATGAATTAGGGAAAAGGAGGACAGAAAAAATATAAAAAGAAGCAGAGGAGAAGTAGGGTAAGCAAAAAGCAGAAAATAAGATCATAGCAAAATACATGAAGAACCCAAATAAATGTAAATAGACTAAAATCTCCCATTAAAAGATAAGGATTGTCATATTGAGTAAAAAATGAATATGTATAACTGTCTGTTCCCACCCTGGCAATATGCTGTTTACCCAAGACACACTTAAAACATAAGAGACTCAGAAAGCTTAAAATAAAGTATTTGAAAACTAAACTATGAAGATAAATAAGACTGATGAATTATCCCTCAATTGTAAAACCCAGCAATATTTATTAATAATACATGAGATCAATTGTGTTTATTCCATTAATGCCAAGATGGTATAATATTTTGAAATTCATTAACTCAATCCTAAATATGAACAAATTAAAAGATAATAATTGTCTCAATTCACAAAACCTATTTGGTGAAATTCCATATCCATTTATGATAAGGCTCTCAGTAAACTCGTAATAAAAGGAATTAATTAATATTTCTGAGCCCCAAAGGGGTTTCTACCAAGAACTTAGAGCAAATGCAATGTGTGATGGGGAGATATTCAAAGTTAAGAATCAAGCAAAGATACCTGCTATCACTGTTTGAATTCAACATTTTACTGGAATTCCTCACAGAAATAGTATGACAAGATAAAGAAATAAACAGGTCTGTGATTGGTTATGGTAGGATAAAATGATCGATGTAGAAATCTAACAGCATCTACAGATATACTATTAAAATGATTAAGCACTCAGTGAATTTGTTAGCTATAAGACCAATATACAAAAGTGTTCTTATATACCACAACAAAATGTTAAAAATAAAAACATTTAAAAGTGGTATTTATAATATGAACAGAAAATATAAGGTACTTAGGAATAAGCCTAACAAAATATGTAAGAGATATTTTGAGAGAAAATTATAAAATTTTATTTTAAGGTGTTACATAAGATCTAAATAAATGAAGAGGTTATCATATTGATGGATAAGGTATTGGTTTTCTTTAGATTAATAATACATTTATGGGAATTAAAATAAAATTCCTAACAATGTGTGTGTATATAACATTAAAAGCTCTATTCAAAATTTATATAGAAAAGGTTTTACCGTAACAAGTAAGTAAACATGGAAACAGTTATGTTAATCAGTTAGATACAAGCATTCCACATTGTATATCAAATCAGCACATTGAACCCATAAATGCATTAAAGTACATAGTTAGATTTAATAAAGAATTAAAATAAAATAACAAAAGAAAAGTTGGGCGGTGCCTGTGGCTCAATGGAGTAGGGCACTGGCCCCATATGCCGGAGGTGGCGGGTTCAAACCCAGCCCCGGCCAAAAACAAACAAACAAAAAAACAAAAAAGAAAACTTAACATTCAGAAACAGTTAACCAATTGAAGAAAAAGATCAAGGTGGTCAACTTTGCACTAGAAAAAGTAGGACTCCTTTTAAAATCTTAGTAATTAAGACATTGCGTACATCTGGAATAGATATAGTTGTATAAATCAACATTTTTCTCTTTCTCTTAGAAATCATCCAAAAGCAACAAAGGAATGAAAAAATAAACTCTATTTTTGGCAAAACTTGAGGACAGGTATTATCCAAGACTCCCAAATATGTGTAAGAACAGTCCAAAGAAGCTGGGATTAGGAAGAAAACAAATAGGAGGAAATGAATAAAAAGAAGCTCAGAGAAAGATGTCTTTGATGAAATAGTCAGGCAAAAATCTTCTTCCTAAAGGTAAGGAATATATCCAAAGATGCAAAATGGATATCTTCTGTTTTCAAAAACAGGTGCAGTAACTGGAGTGAAATGGTGTAAAGGAAAAAGTCTTCCTGGACCTAATTTGGTTAAGAAAAGCTGAAGAGGTAGGGCTTCACAAAGAATCATCACTGATGAACTCCTTTTCAGAAGCAAATTGCTTCTGTGGCAGCAGAAAAAGGACACTTCTTGCAAAACCAGAATATTTGGGATACTATTTTGTCCCAAACAAAGCATTTTCATGTTAATGGAAAGCCTAGGAAAACCAAACCCAGAACAGTTAGTACTGGCAAGAATCTTTGATGCTATTTTATTAGTGGGCAAAAGACTCCTCCCCAGGGAAAGATTACTTACATAGCAGATGAAAATTGGGACCAAACATTTTATCATGAATTAAAAAAAAATTTATGGAGCAATTTCCTCTATGAAATAAGACAACAAAGAAAACATGAAGGAATCCAGGGAAGAAAGGGCAAGATCATAGGAGAAAATAATATATAGGCTGGCAAAAAGGAGTAGAAGAAAAAAAGTTACCCAGAAATGAAGACAGCTTAGAAAGAGTACAAAGGAAAATAGACATTGAGAAAAACACAGTAAGTGACCTGGAAGATGAAATGAGCACAGCAAGCAAAATGAAATAGAACAATATTTTTTAAAAAGGATTTGAGAGAAAATAATAAATAAAATAAACAAGATTCATCTTTTATATGGCGAGAAAGATGCATCTTGTACCCTTTTGGGGTTGATCCCCAAAGCACTTAACCAAAATACTAGTACAGAATAAATGTTTAAAGGCTTAATTCAAGAAGAGTATTCCTAAAATAGACTTCTACTTTATTCTACCTCAAAGATAAAGTAAGAATCTTTTGATAACCCAGATAAGTTTGACTCATGTATAAGAGGAAAAAAGATAAGAATACTCAGATTTACTTAGATTAACTTTTAATGTTATTAGACAGCAGAAAAACATCTACAGAATCCTTAAGGAAAAAAAAAGACTCATGAAGATTTTTACATCCAACCCAACTGTTCTTCAATGAACAACATTTGATTGTTCATATTTCAGTTATAAAAGGTTTAGATGTCAAATTTTCTTTTTGGAGACAGAGTCACATTGCCCTGGTGTTATAGCTCACAGCAACCTCAAATTCTTGGGCTCAAGCAATCCTTTTGCCTTAGCCTCCCAAGTAGTACCTGCCACAACACTCTGCTACTTTTTCTATTTTTAGTAGTGACAGGGTCTAACTCTTGCTCAAACTGTTCTTGAACTCCTGAACTCAAATAATCCACCTGCTTCAGCCTCCTGGAGTGCTAGGATTAGAGGTATGAGCCACTGCGCCTGGCTTAGATGGCAATTTTGAACATGCATGGTTTCAGGAATATCAATCAATAGTTAATGAAGGAGATTGTAGTAAAAAGACTAACTAAAAACAGTGTGAAGATTAGGTTGAGGAACAGAAAGTAAATACTACTCTAAAAATATAGAAATGACACAACTAATATAAATTGTGAGGAGAACAGGAGGAAAAAGATTAGAGGTAGAGCATTTGCTGTTTCCCTCAACTTTCACAACCAAGAATAAAGGCATATATTTTAAAGCTGACAAATCAAGTGATTGAAGTATATCCCTGTTTCAGAGTACAGAGGTATACTCAAAAAAGGTATTATTATATGACAGAAATTGAGGAGTGGAGGAAATAAAGGGAAAAGGGAAGAAAGGGGAAGTACATCACTTTGTCATTATTCAGGAACTAATTAGGCAGGAACTAATAGACACTATCTTAAAGAAATATAGAACTAAACAAGTTATATAAAGTTCTTATTCTGAATATAACTGCTAATGCAAAAATGCAATTTTTCTAACCATCAAAGTAACTTACTATACACAAAAGGATATCTCATAGAAAAGAACTTGGGAAAATAACTCCAATACTGAAAAATATGCAGAAACCAAGACCAAACATATCAGTCATATAATAAATGTAAATAGGCTAAATTCATCTATTAAAAGAAAATAGATTTTTCTTTTTTCACAAAGAAAAATATCCTGTCCCATATAAAGGAGACATTAATAGTGTACAAGCAAAGCCATTTAGATAGATTGAAAATAAACATTTTAGCAAAAATCTGTTAATCAAACACAGATGCAGAGAAAGTGGAGATCATAATTAGATAAGACAACTTCAAGTCAAAAAGTATTAAATGAGTCAGAGGCACATTATCATGTAAAGGTTGCCATTTGTAATTAACGTACTATCAGTTAAAACTGAGAAGTTTAAAACAATGAATGCTTATTACCTTTTATAGTTCCTGAAGATCAGGAATTCTGGGGCCACTTATCTGGGTGGTTCTGGTTCTCTTCAAGGTCTCTCTTGATGTTGCAGGAAGCTGGCCAGGGCTACTGTCAGCTGAAGCCTTCAGTGGAACTGACAGACCTATCTCCAAGCTCTCTCATCTGGCTGTTGGGGGAGCCAGTGGAAGGGGGAAAGAGAGGCAGAAAGCCCGAGATGAAAGTTGTCATATCTCTTAAAACCTAATCTCAGAAGTTGTATATATCATCGTTTCTGCCACATTCTCTTGGCCATAAGAACTAACCCCTGTATTAGGGACTAGACACACGTGTGAATACCAGGTTGCAGGATTCATTGCCCGTAACCATTATAGGTGTCTATACACAAAACAGTATAGCACCAACACTCAGATAATGGGGAAAATAAACCAAAAATACACTAGTGATTATAGTGTATGACAAGGGCAAGACATAATTAAGGATAGAGAAAATTAATAATAATTTTAAAATCTATATTCTAAAAACAGATAATACACCTTCTAAAAATTCAATTGCCCATAAAATATTCATGAAAATTAATATCAAACTACTAAGAAACCTAGAAAATTACAGAAAGCAAAAATAATGTGGGCATTGTAATGTTTGCAATATGAAGAAAAATATTTGAGGTGTTGGATATCCTGGTTTTCTTAATTTGATCATTACACATTATAAACATGTATCAAAATACCAGATATACCCCAAGATATATACAAATAACACATACTAATTTTAGAAAGCAAAGAAAAAAAGATTGTATGGACAATATTCTCTGATTATAATAAGTTTAAACTAGAAATTAATACTAAAATCAGTAAACATTAAGTTCCTTCTGTTTGGAAATTAAAACAAACAAATAACAACAACAAAAGTCTTGGATGAAAGAGGAAATACGAATGCAAATTGCAGAATATTTAGAAAATTAATTCTGATGAGAATAATCCATGTCAGAACCCATGGCTGACAGTTCAAGGAGTGTTCCCAGGCCCATGCTGCTGTGAATGAGTGGTCAAGTCAGATAGAAGCCACGTTTTCTATGGTCTGAAGCAGGGGTCCTCAAACTACGGCCCGTGGGCCACATGCAGCCCACCAAGGACATTTATGCGGCCCGCTGAGGACATTTATCTGGCCCGCTGAGTGTTTTTGCCTCCGCTGCCTCTCTGTTTACCAGCAGACTCATCCCGGGGCCACAAAATCTGTTAGCGGAAAAACCATTTGTTGCATTCCCAAACAAAACGTGTGGATTCACTGGAAAAGTTGCAAAAGGAGTTCCAATTTAGATTTAAATAGCTTCATCTCCATGAACAGGACATACAGCTTTTCCAAACCCATTTTCTTTTTTTTTTGTTTTTTGTTTTTTATTTTCATAGCCCCATAACCCACTTTCTATTGACATTGAAAATGTGAAGGTCAGTTCCTGAAGTCGCCGCCCCGGCTGCCCCTCTGCAGCTGCTCCAGTGCCACCTCAGGCCCGTGTCTCTGGCAGGCAGGAGCCAGGCGCTGATGGGTGCAGCAGGGGCAGCTGAGTGCTCCTGCTGCTCCAGTTTTGGCTCCGGCTCTGTGCCAGGGGAAGCTTTCTGGCTTCTCCATAGGGCTGGCCTGCAGCTCCTGGATGCTCTAAGAACATTTCCACTGTTGTGTGGAGGACACACGTAGTGGGATTCAGAATTCCCAGAGAATTGCCTTTGTGAGAAGCTGGAAGTATTTCTTTAAATTCCATCTCTTAGGCTTGGTGCCTGTGGCTCAACAGGCTAAAGTGCCAGCCACGTACAGCTGAGCTGGCGGGTTCAAATCCAGCCCCGGCTGCTAAACAACAATGACAGGGGAAACCAAAAAATGGCCAGGTGTTGTGGCGGTTGCCTGTAGTCCCAGCTACTTGGGAGGCGGAGGCAGGAGACTCACCTGGGCCCAGAAGTTGGAGGTTGCTGTGAGCTGTGATGCCATAGCACTGTATCCAAGGGTGACAGCTTGAGGCTCTGTCTCAAATAAATAAATAAATAAGTAAATAAATAAATAAATTCCATCTCTTAGTTTTTCAAAGAAACATCAAGAAACCATGAACAACATTAGTAATGAAGAGTTTGCCTGCCATTTGCTTAATGAAGGTTTTACTGCCAAGGACATTCTGGACCAAAAAATCAATGAAGTTTCCTCTTCTGATGATAAGGATGCCTTCTATGTAGCAGACCTCAGAGATGTTCTGAAGAAACACCGAAGATGGCTAAAAGCTCTTCCTTGTGTCACTCCCTTTTATGCAGTCAAACGTAATGACAGTAGAGTCATTGTGAAGACCCTCACTGCCATTGGGACAGGATTTGACTGTGCTAGCAAGACTGAAATACAATTGGTGCAAAGTCTCAGGG